>OU974083.1:11215527-11439374 GCA_918843875.1 Diadumene lineata | reverse complement strand
TATGACGGACCTACCAAAACCAGTATTGTAGAACAGATTAATTTTTTTATTTCTTTTTGATAAAAAAAATCCCTTTATGTTTACAAAGTAAGGTAAATCTGTGGCTTCCCTTTATAGATTGCATATAATTTGCCCCACAAATCATGATAATCACAAAAAATTAAATAAACAATTTTTGTTCATAATGCGCGTCAAAAAATTATTGGTTACGAAGTTACCACTCTGATTCAAGAGCACATTTTTTTTCTTATTCTCTACATGTATTTGATTCTATAATTAGTAATAATTCCAGCAAAGAAAAAAAACATACGAAAACTACAACTTATGGAATCCGTCTGGTCATTACAGTGTGACACAAAAAGGTCTTGCGTTACATATTCCCAATAATTACAGTTCCCTTTTCTATTGTTGACGCGTGTCCATTGTGTGACACAAAATAAACTTGCGTTACTTCCGTCACGCAATGAAATTCACTTCCTATTTTTTTATTGTCCCACTTTTCTGAAGTTCTGCACAAGAATGGAGTGGATCTGGTACAAGGTCATCTGGAGGCCGGCGTTTTTCTCTCGCTAACAACGTCATGTAATCACTTCCATAAGTGTCTTTCAATACTTTTTTACAGTCATTTATAACCGGGACATCAAATCCTTCAAATTTCAAATAAACTAAAGGAAACGCTCTATATCCAAATTGATATCCTAGTGATTTGATTAGTTTACGGTAGATTCTAGTTATAAGGGAGATTCGCTCAAACTGGTCCTGGAAAAAGTCATCTTTGATTAAAACTGGATAAATATCATTCATAATTCCATCTGGCCAATTTGCTGGACAATTATACTTAAGACAATATCTATAGCAGCTTTTTTCGTCTCTTAAACGCGGATTTGAAGGCGCCCGCAAAGCTTTTGCAAGCATCAACATGTTTGTAGCTGATTGTACATTGTCTTTTGTTTCGCTTTGGAAAACATGCTCAAAATTGGCTTCCTTTCTGCCTCGCTGTAGACCCATCCCAGGCGGAAAATACTGGACATTTTGGACGAACTTTATATAATCTTCTACCGGCATTTCCACATCTAAGTCAGTATCCCATGGTATGTAGCCTCCATGCCTAACAGCTCCAAGTAAGGTCCCTCGTGTTATCCAATAGCGAAGGCGATGTTTTTTACACAAGGCGTCAAATATCCGTAACAAACGGACCGCGACTAATTGCGACTGGCGAAGTCTGTTGCTGCCTTGTAAACGAATATCGGGGCAATCCCATAGTCCATTTCTTAGTAGTAAGCACTGAGAATTGTTCAGCTTTATGTATGGTGTATTTATCAAGTTGAAGTTGAAGGAAGGCGCTGTCGCATTTTTGAATGCCAGATTCCGTTGTTGCCGGATAACAAAATATACAACAAAAATAAGTATGAAACTAAATGGTAGAAGAAGTCGTTTTTGGCATAAACCTGGTAGTTTTCGAGGTAAAAATCTCCATCGTAGAGTCACAAGCAGAGACATTATGCTTAGCGCATGTGATTGTTGACATTCTATTAAAGGTTAATATTTTACAACGTGGATACACAGGAATCCCGCAATACATATGGTGCACGAGCAGACGATATGAATCATTCAACATTTATTACGTTTTACGATGATTTAACCAACAAACTAAAACATATCGTTTTGAAATTCATTGTTTTAATATGTTACGTAGAGTCATAGATCCATTATTGTACATATATGTAACGAATAAAGAGTAAAATAAGCCGGACGGACAATTAGAAAAGTGATGGGGAGGGTGGGGAAGTTTCAAACTTGCATGCTTTTTTTTTTTTTTTTTTTGACTTGCCTGTTTAGTAATTTTTTTTTGGGAGGGATGGGGTAAAATCCTTTTTTTATTTTTTTTTATTTTGTTGTTGTTTTTGGTTCAGATGGTTGGGCTTGTATGTTTTTTTGGCGAGTTTTGGTTGTATCTGTTGTATCTATTTATTTTTTTTATTTCCAAACCGTGTTTTGATTTTTCACCTACCCCCACCCCACCCCCACCCCCACCCCCTTCACTTTTCTAATGGTCTGTCCCCTACTAACATATCATCATAGATAGCATTTTTTCCATGGCGACGAAAGGACGAAGAGCTAGCTAGGACGTTTTGAAACATTGACTGAATAAAACCAAATCATACTAGATGTAATGTAATGTATATTATATATGTATTACTACATATTTACAATTGAATAGTGTCTTAAACTACATATCAGTTCTGGACAGGTTCGTGGATAGTTTCATTTCTAAAAATAAACAAATCAATCCACTTTGTGTAAGTGTTTAGTTGTTAAGCTAATTGGGGAGACAAACCAGAAATTGAATAGTAATACTGAATTCAAACGTAACATTGTTTTGAAAGGATCCCTTTCGGCTAAGGAGACAAACCAGTTGGCTATGATACAAAGCATGACCGAGAAATTACATTTTGACCAAATCGAGACGATGCAAGACAAAGACAATTTCTGCGGGCATAGTTAGTTACTAACGCTCTGACCAATCGGCCATGCTACCTCCTAAAATACATATAGATATATATTACATATTATATAAGAATTTCAAACCAGTCTATTCAAAAAAACGTTGTCAGAGAGACTTCCGGGTGCCGCGGTTAAACTAGTGAGAAAAGAGTCTTCACAATTTTAGTTGTAAATGGTAAATACCGGAGAAAAAATGAATTTAGGTATAACCTCATAACTGCGCTTTTAAGGTTACCTTTTAATTTATTCCATTATATTAGAATGCAAACACTAAATTTGTGCAACAGTCGTCACTATTTAGTACTAAATATATAGCACTAATTAAACAAAACAAAATAGTAGAATTAGCATAAAATAGCACTATTTAGTGTTATTTATGTACACTCTTTTTCAGTCATAGCTCATAAAAGTGGTCACATTTTGCGACTCAAAATATTTGCATGAATTGGTTTTCCTTGTCTTAACGTATTCGTATTCGTCGTTAAACTTAACCTCTCTAATTTCTTAATTTTTGATAAATGTATATGTACGTTTCTTTTTTTAACCTGAATAAATCTATATATTATATTGCAACAATTGTTACATTCAATACCAAGACATTTTAATGGTCAAGCAAGCATTTGGCATTTGACATCTCGCATTCTCTGCGAGAAGGTTTTTTGAAATGTGTTTAAAGTCCGTTTTCATGGCCAATACAGCACCAGGCAACATAGAGTCGTTCTCGTATGAGTGGGAAATCGGGTACGCTTATAAAACCGCTACGATGCATATACAGCAGAAAATTCGAATGTTTTCTTAGAAACTACGGCTCGATACGCGTGACTAATACAGTACTGTTTCACACTCATGCGAAAACGTTTCTAAACTTAACTTTATCACACATTCTATAACCATTTCACTTCTCCGGCAGCGTTCAGAAAGTTTTGTTCAATTTGTTGCTGTTGTTCGTATTGTGCTCTTGCGAACCAAACTTGCCAATCCTCTTCGAAAATCTTTACAAAACCCATAATACATAAATGAATTCAAGGCGGGATGCGCATACGTTGTCACAGTGAATACCTTGATCGTGATCAACACTCTATAATACACAACATAGTCTTTAGTCTTGAAGAAGCCTGTGTAGAGATACAATGCAGTAAAAGGCAGCCAGAGAATAATGAAACTGATGATGATTGCAAAGAGAAGCTTCAAGAGGTGTCTTCGCCTGCGTTGCGTTTCTTGGCCAAGCTTTCTGCTCACCACAAACATCCCCGCTTTCTTTATGGAGAGGATGATCTTGCCATTGGCGACGAGGATGATCAGAAAGGGCACAATGAAATAAACGATTGCGAGTAAGATAACCTGTGCACGCTCATGCGTATAGGTACAGAGAGATAAAGGAGAAGAGATGCCAATTGAAAGCGCCCAAATACCAAACACAGCGCCGAACTTGATTCTCTTCTTGTAACTAGAATTCCTAGCTGCGGCGAACGGTTGACAGATCGCGTACCAACGCTCAACGCTCAGAACAGCTAAGGAGAATACTGCAGCCCCATAGCAGACAAACCGAATTGTTGTCATTGGTCTGAAGATTGAACAAGACCAGAAGTGAGTTTTCAACTGTGCTGGGGTCAGCACCAGTATCAACGTCTCTCCCGCTATGTTGACCAAGGCATAAAGGACATCTGCAACTGCAACGTTCAAGAGGAAAACGTGCGCCATTTGGTGAATCCTTGGATCTTTTAAGATGGTGATGATGATAAGCACGTTACCAATTAGAGCAATTGAAAGTAGGATGAACGAGAGGGTTGTCAAGAAAGGCTGCATTGTCTTGTCCATTTCCATGAGTTCTTGAATTTCAGACGGAATCTGAGGGTATTTTACTCGGCACGTGATTCGTCCACTTATGTTAAAGCAGTTGGGAGGCGTTTGAATGCCCGTAGTATTGTTGGCCATTGTGGGTGTTGGTTTGTCTGAAACTGGCAATAGTGGTTTCTTTGATTTCTTTTGAATTAGTTCTCCTGTTTTAGCTCTTTTACTTCTGTTATGGCTAGCTTGTTTTTTTCCCGTTGCTGTGAAAACTGCCAGTAGTTCTTGATTTGATTTCGATACTTTTCTGTTGCTGATCTCTTTGTGTCGGTGTTCGTGTTTATCTCATATGTTGCTGCATAAACTATTGACTAGAGTACATAGTTCTGTTCTAGTTTTTAGTAGTTTGTTGCCTCTTTTCTTTGACCTATGCTGCTGACGCCATTACTGTCCTAAATGTTTGTTGTCTTTTTCTTTTTGTATAGTTTCCTCTTCCTCTTTGATCGATGTAGTAACCGAAAAAGATGTCACTTCTTAATTCTGTGTTCACGTTCCTTTTTTATAGCTTCAAAGAGATGCGAAATCTATACTAACTATTGTTCTTTTGAATTTGTGTTAAGCGTTCTGCAAATTCAAAAGTTGACTTTAAATCTTGTAATAAATGCGTCACTTTTTATCTCGTTTCAGCTGTTGTCAAGATATGTTTTTTTATGAGCTTGATTAGGAGACGTTGCCTCTTAACCATCAAGAATCAAATATTGGTTGTAAATCAGTAATCCTTCTGCGTAATTTGATGCTTGATTTATTGCACTTTCAATTGATTGGACAGTCAACTGATTAAAACTGTGCCTTCTTGGAATCACGTCTCGATTTTATGGAACCACGCAAACTGGGACAGCAACATGAAATTCCAGCTTCTTCCGCAATTCATAAATTATCTTGATTCAAATCTCCACAGGATTTAGGTTATTGACGTTAACAAACGCCTTGGGGCATAATTAAAGAGTCTTGATTGCCTACTCTTCTTTGAAAGTGAAACAGTTCTTATTAGAACGATGTGATCCTCAGTTCACTGAGTCCCGAATTCTATGACGGCTAAAGAATATATTAAACAAATATTTTTGGTTGAGGTTGAGACTCTCTTCAAAATTTGCCAAGTTCTTTTGGAGTTAAAATTAAAAATAGCAATAAGTACTTGATGTTAACAATGCGTACTTGGAGTTAAAATATGATGACAAGTGTCAAGGCTCTTTCTTTTCTCGTTTCTTTTTTCTGAAAAAGATGTAACGGATGTCTGCGAGTGAAGAAATGTCTTGTACTGATTCAAGCAACTTTGGTATCAGTTTGTAATATTAGGATTTGTCTTTGAGGCTTTTTCAAGGTAAAGACCGGCTGTAGCTTTGCTCAAGTGAAGATACTTCGTTCCTGAGGGGAATTAAGTTTTTTTCAGATTTAATGCTCAGTTCTGATCTCAGATGGTGCGTCTCTCGGGAGGTGACAGTCTCATATATTAACTATATTTTTATAAAAGCCTGTCTGGAATTTTCGATCGAAATTAACTCTTTAGTTATATTTAAACACTTAGAACAATATGTATTCTGTTATGTAAACAAGAGAGACTCCTTTGATAATGTTATCAAGCCACGTCAATGATATTACTGATCATCTATAAGATTATCTCCGGACTTTAAGCATAGTACTGTCTTTTAATTGTTGAAAACATTGGTGGATGTTTTTGTAGCTTGATGTTGATTAACGTCTTTTAGCGCCCTTCTAGACACAGGGGTCTATATGTGATGATGTGCAGGTCCTTAAGAGATTATTCCTGTAAGGCAGCTATTGGTTTGAAGTTTTTGGTTTGTAGTTTCTCCCAGCCTTCAGTTCCTTAGGCTGAATGGACTTGGAGTTTGGCTTCTGAAACAAAAATACTATTAAAAACAGTTTATTTTAGACCGTTAATCGGTTGCAAGTCTTTGGATAGTGTTGCCGTTTCGAAGTGTAAATAGTTTTACCTTTTCGTGCCTTCAACTAGCGGGAAATCGGTTGGATTTTTTATCTTGAGAAAAAAATATATTCATTTTTGTTGTTTAAACTTATCTTGTTTGAAAAGGAATTAAGCCGTCAAATTTCTTCAACACTTTCCTTTTAATTGTTATTGAGAACTATTTGTTGGTCTTTCAATGAAGAGGATAATTGGGATTTTGATTGAATCTTTGATTTTTTTTCAATTCGGGGGCCTTTTATTGTATCGTAGTTTATGTCGTTCTATCTATTCTATGTATTTTTTGAATTCTTGATTGTACATTGGGAGTTGTTTTCCTGTTATCGGTCAGCTTCAAATAGTGTCAGTGACAATTGGATCTCTGAAAATTTGAGTATACTCACTGCATCGACTTCTTGTTGTCGTTGTTGTTCTTTGGCTTTTTCTCCGTTAGACACAGTTATAATCAGTGCGTTTTCCCGGTTAAAATCCTTGTCTAATAGCCAGGAGCAGTGTTGGCCAACCTGCTTTTATTAGTTTGATGACCAACTGAACTGTCTCAAGTGATGACTGAATCTGTTCACAATGTCAACAAATGCACCTTTGTGTGGATAGTAATTGCAAACTTATTTAATTTGATTGTATCCCATTAGATGCAATGATTCCAGCTCAAAATTTAATCTATCATATGCGTTGTTGTTGTAACGGAATTGGCATCTCCAATGCTTGCTAACTTGTTTGATTGATTCGGTCAATTTTGTATCGTTTCAATCATCACTAATATTGGTACGTCCCAAAGTAAATGATTTTTCTTTGAAAAAATATTGTGAACCTTTAAAAAACAACTCTCTTATGTTGAAGGCTTGTCGAAGTGATAATATTTTTAAACCAGTCATCAAACAGGTCTTGGCAAACGCTAGTTTAGTCTAGAAAAATGTATTTTTTTCTGTTGTTCCTTGAACTAATTCTTTTCTGAAATGTCAGTCGTCAAACTTGAGTAACTGGAGTGTCCAAATGGAAATGTTAACTTTTCTTAACAACAAAAAATTATGAACCCCTTAAAAACGATACTGCTTCTGTGTTAGTTTTGAAGTTTTGTCTTGGTTATAATCCTTTCTAAAACAGCTCTTTGAAAATATTATAAGCTCTCAAGATCTGCAGCGTTCCTTTTCCTTTTCCTCAAAGATGAGTAATTTTTTCAGTTCAGGTATAATATTTTCACATCCAGATATACAAGCATAGCTCCTTGGAAAAAATATGCTTAGAAGAGACGAACGCTTCAGTTTTCTTTTGCTTTCTTTTAAAATTTCGTCTCAGTGGATACGGGTGCTGATCAACAAAAAGGTCAGTTTCTCTCAACAAGGACGTCTACAAAATACTTTGTGTCCATTAACCTTTAGATATAGCTCGACACTTCCTTTTGAAAATACCTCTGGTAAAGTTCTAAAAATCGTGACAGCAATTAGACCTTCAAGTTTTGAACGATCTTGTCTACAACACTGGCGTTTCTTTGATTAGTTTGTCAACTTTCATTTTCAGGTGCAATTTCACTATTGTTTATGGGTATTCGCTTTTGAAAATGCCACTGTTAATTTATTATAATTTGGCAGTAATTTCACTAAGTTCAGTGAAACGTTTTTAAGATTTTGTTAGCTTTAACTTTCAATTTGTCTCAGAGGAGAACTTAGTGGACGTATTTCTGAATTGCAATTGAACGTTCTGCTGCCATTAGTACCTCTTTGTGTTCAAGGTTAACGATATTTATGACAATTGTATCAGCTCATATAACAAATTTGTCCTTGCAAAACCCTCTCTATGATCAGTTGGTAGAAAATTTCAACACGGCGATTTCACCTCTGGATGTAGATAGTACGTGCTTTTTACTTCTGACTTCAAAGTCACGTTTGGTACTTCATGTGTTTTCAGAACTTTAATTTTTTACTTAACTGTGTTTTCAATTTAGCACAGCAACCGTTGAGTTTCTACCTAAACAGCGATGTGTCCTTTTTGAGATGAATCATGCAAATAGTTTGTCGAACTGTACTTCTTAGATGTCTTCAGTCTATTAAAGAACACCAAACGGAATTACATTGGATGTCATCAGTCAGGAAGTCTTCAATTTTGACTACAACGTCTTTCAACAAGAAAATATCGCTCTTGTTAATGTGTACAATCTTTGCGGTGCTTTGTTTGTTGAAATTACTTCAGCTGCTTGCTAATAAGAGAGTGTGAACCTCCTGACCAAACTATTTCTTGAAATTTAACGCCTGAGAAGAAAAATTGCCCAAAATTACAAACATTACAAGAAATGATGTTTGTAATTTGTTTTAATTAGTGTCATTAGGTATTGTGAGTGGTTTTTATTATCGTTTTCGAAAGGATTGATTTGGGTCATGTTATGCTTTGTGACCTCATGCAGAGCGGTTGAGAAGATTTACAAAGACATAAATGTAATTACTGTGTTTTGTATATTTTCATTTAAGTAATTCAAGTCACCTTGTAGTTGTTTGATATCTATTGCCTTTTCAACGTTATTTATTCTATAGTGGTATTTTTTGGAAAATTGGTTTTTGTTTGGCTAGCTGATTGTGTATTTGAATGTTCGTTTATGAGTAATGCCGGAAACGAATGCTCGGTATGTCTTTTCTTTCATTCGAGTGTTTCATTTATAGTATTCACTCAATCCCCATATATAATTGCAAATTCAGTGATTGTTTGGTGGTTTGTTGTTTGATGATTGTTCGTTTGTAAGTAAGTAAACTCTTTATTTAACGAAGGAGCTAGAGAAACACCAAATAGCCAGTCGACGAATTTGTGGCCCAATATATACATCTTTAACTTATCTGAACTGGTTTAAAAAGAAAAGAATAAAAACTATGTATAAGAATTCTCAACGCAAATGGTAATTAAAGTTATGATTATACTTAAAAGTTATTTTGATTTAAAAAAAGATATTTCTATAAGGAAAATTGGAAAACATGAAAAGAATCTTCCTTTTTGAAAACTATTTTCGAGCAAAATTACTAACAGAAAGATTGTATATAACGCAACAATTCGAAACAAACAAATTACCAAACAAATCAAACAAATCTAAAGACACCTTTTAATTCAAAACAAAGACCAATAAAGAATGAAATTATATTTAAGCTTGCTTTTAACCACAAAATCAAATATCTAGTTTAAACTAAAAGAAAATGAAAATAGACCAATTTGGGTTTGGCATTTATATTCTTGTGATAAACCAAGAAGTTTTTTGGATTTTATCACACAACAGCTTATAATTTGCACACTGTTTCATATATAATGTTTTCAAAAACCAACATAATTACGATTATCCCTTATCATCACCACGCAATTGTATAAACGTCCTTTGACATATTGATATATAAAAAATTGTGTCCGGAAAAGTCAATCGTATTGGATATTATCACATAATTGCTTTACAAAGCTTCACAAGCTCGCGAAAATTGACATGATCGCCCTCCCAACCAACTCATAATATACAAAATTGAAATTGGTTGAATATAAGCAATGTTTCACAATTTGGTATACGAAAGAAATTTGCGTCAGGATAAGTAGATATTCTTTGATGTTATTAAGTAATTACGTGTAATTTTCAAAATATCATAGGTTTGCGAAATAATTAACATTGGGCTTGCCGGTGGAAAGACTGGATAATCCACGCCATAGAATGTTGTTAGAAAAAAATCCGATGAGTAGCAGTAGTCAGACTTCGTATATACATTACTGCATACAACTTATTTGATTCAACATGTGGATTTTTGCACATGATATCTCTCCAGTTCGAGAGAGCTCCAGTGATTACCCACGCCCAATAGCCGCGTGATACATTTTATCTTTGCTAAATGTTCTTCAATCCTTTCGCTCTTTGCCCTTCTCCCCTAAGTTCCATTACTAATCTAATAAGACTAAATGAGCAGCGCGTTTTTTCTTATTCAGCACCATGTGGGATGGACTGTCAAAACTCTCCTTTCTAAATATAGCCCTGAAAATGCTTGATTCTGATTGGCTGAGAGCATTAGAGTTCTCGTATGCAAAAAGTGCTTTCTAAGACTGTCAACAAGATTTCAACAGAGCATATATAAGAAGGTTCTTCACTCAGGAATGTTAATGAAATAGATCTTTATACTCATTAAATACATGCAATGATTCTATTTTTGATCAAAAAATGGCATGATTTTTTCCCCACAGGCTTGGTCTTTGATCAAGTGCTTCAATCCTTAATCCAAGCTAATTTAAACGGGAAAGTGTTTCAAGTTTAATTATTTTCGGTTGATAGACGTTTTAATTTAAAGCAACAATGACAACAATATCCCTTTTTAAGAGTGTTGATCTCTTGTGTACTCTAGCTCAAATTCTCATCATAAATGACATTCAATTTGCTTTGCGTTAAAAATGTATTATAATTTGTGAGTCAAAGCTGCATTCATTTTTCCGATTGCCCAAAAAAAAGAAGAGAAGAGACGAGAAGAGAAGAGAAGAAAAGAAAAGAGAAGAGAAGAGAAGAGAAGAGAAGAGAAGAGAAGAGAATAGAAGAGAAGAGAAGAGAAGAGAAGAGAAGAGAAGAGAAGAGAAGATCGATACATAAATTACCTTTTCACATGCCAAATTTCTAACAAATTTACAATATTTAAGTAATCCTTTTTTATCTGTTTTTCATATTTAACTAAGCGATGATTAAAATCCTCTTTTAATTTCATAGGATTCAGCACTGAAATACTTAGCATTATGAAGAAACCTTCAAAGTTGAATATTCCAATAAGATTCAGTGATATAATTTTGAAAACTCCTCATAAAAAAAAAAAAAAAACAAAAAAAAAACTACAACATAATCGCTGTCTTCATGCTTGTAAAATGTGTCTTAAGATAATAGGCAATGGAGAATCATATATTTTGTGTTAATTAAGTGGTTTTTCGTAACTTCGTAATTTTGTATATTGATTGCTGTATATTTTGTAAACATGTTTGGAGCAATCATATTGTTGAACGTAGATTTGTCGGCCGCTCGTACTTTAGGTTTGTTAATTTGTTGCCATTTCTTATAACTTCGTGTTTTGATGTTTTTTTCTCTTTGATAAACTGCATGTTTTTTTTTCTTCAAGTTTTTGAATGTTTTGCTATTTTATAGGTTTTTTTACCTTTTTTTTGGCCGACTTTTATCTTGCTTTTGTAAATTGCTCATTTTTCAGTCTTCCGAACTCTGATTTTGTTTTGCATTTCATATTTCATTTTTATAATTACTCACATTTTATGTTAAAGTTTTCGCACTTTTCTAGTATTTCCAATTTGTAACTTTAATTACATTTTTCCATTTACACACAAAAATGTTGGCACTTTTTTTAGTATTTCGTTACAACTTTAATAAATTGCATTTTATTTTAATCACAAAATGTCAGTCCACTGGTTCGAATAAAATTATGCATTTAAAATATACGAATAAACAGACATGTTTTGACATAACTAAATCAGGGAGAACAGAAATGACTAATTAAAAATATAATTACTATATTTTGGCCATTTTGTTGGCCATCAAGACAAAAATTAAAATTTCACATCCATTTGCAAAGACATTGAACCCAATTTATGCGCAAAAACCTCTAGGAGACGGGATGGTTCGTTCTAAACATGCGATTAAAAAGCACGCAAAAGCTAGAAACAAATATAAATCAAAGCTGCCATAGAAATTTTTAATTCATTTTAAATTTTATGCACCTTTTTTTACGAAGCTCATGATATTTCTACATTCGAAAACTTACTCTTAGATTTTTTGATATATTTCTTTAAAACCTGTTTTTATTGTATTTATCATTTCAAGAAAGAAAATTGTGTCATGATTGTCCTTATTAAAGTGAATTATGTTAAGTGAATTATGTTACGGAAACTAGCTTATATTGAAACGCAAAGAGACGAGATACTTATAAATCTGCCAATAAATCAAATGGGCAAATCGCTATAGACTATGACAGCATCCGAAATTTACTTCTCTAGAACCACAGATATAATAACAAATTTAAATGTCAAAACTTGCAATCAAACAGGATTCGGTTTTCGTATTTTAATATAGCAGTATTTGGCAATGTAACAACTTTTAAAAAAAGTAAGATTTTCCGGCAATCTTTAATTGATGGCATAAATAAATTCAAACCGTTTACAAAATGACAAAACTAGCTTGCATATAAACATGGTTGTTTTTTCTTCATATATTCATTAAGTAATGATTTCCCCTCTTCACCTCTTTGTTTGCTTTTTTAACAAAATTATTTCGATTCATAACTGGATACTTGAAATTTTGAAGGTATATGGTTTAAGAAAGTAATTAAAATTTGAGTGTATATATCGTTTAAACTCTCGAAAATTAACCATTTATTTCTAAAAACATAACATGAGTAAAAAAAATTGAATTATAACACTGAATTTCAACAATGTAGTGTTTGCATATATACGTGTATTTGAGTCCATTTAACGGAATATTAAGTTTAGCATTGGGCAAATTTAATAGACCAGTTTCAAGTTCTTCTTTGCTCAGGCTAAGCCTCAATTGTAGGGTCAATACAAAACCATTGGTTTTTATATTGTTTTTGGATTGATGCATTCCCACGGGATGTACTCGTACAAAAGAATATATCACATACTATCGAGGCTTACCTGAGCAATGAAGACCATGAAACTGGACTATTTCAGAAAAAAATATTTAAAAAACGTTTAGTGTGAGATTTTGGTCACACAGAATCAGAATATATAGAGTGTAAAAAAAAGATACAACACCAATAAATAGAAAAAAAATGATCGTTTTTGGTTTGGCATGTAATATTGATTTTGATCAAAGCTAGAATGTTTGGAGCAAACCATTTGACGTACTGTTTTATCTCAAAAACAAAACAAAAAATCATAACAGCAAAACTTTACAACAATGCTAACTAAAATTTATACCTGGATTTGAAATTAATTGATTTGTGAACTAGCCAGTGTTATTTGATATACATAATATCTAATCTATATTCAAAATATATTATTTCATTCGTCCAGGACATCGTAGTTTGAAAGTTCTTTTCGTATTTAAAGGACGTTTATGCTAATACTTTTTTACCACAAAACAGATAACCTATACACAAAGGAAGTGATACTTACAGACCTTTTAAAATTATGTCATTCTTTCATCAAAGTCACTTTTCGTTACCACTCGGGGGGGGGGACGAAGACTAACATATATCAAATTAAAGCTTATCATGATTACAATTCGAAAATATATAATGGAAATGTTGTCGGAGTAGCTTATGGGTGTTATGGTGACCTTGAAATTTGCATAATTAGCACCAATGATATACTGAATGTACTAAAGTGTGACTTTTAGCATGTAGCTCTGCTCATTCTTCATAAACTAAAGCTACAACAGATAAAATATAATGTCTGTAAAGTTATTTGTCACTTTTAACGCTAATTAGTCACATGTCAGTGACGTGACTTCCGGTCAGGATAAAAAATCCGAGGTTTTTGTGTTCTTTAAGTATATTTATTTGTTTGCTTTTTGTCCATTTTCTAGGTTTTGAGCAGAATTCCGCAGAAACAAATTCTACTTTTGTAGATTACACCTTTAAGAAATTATGATTATTTGATTAAACAAAATTGAGATCATTGCACAGTTTCTATGTATTTGTTCTTTGTTCTTATTGTTTTCCTACAAACACTGACGCAGTCCACACTAGTCAGTTAACCACAATCTATCTTACATTTCATTACCCAAATATAGTTTTCTTAGAACTAATGATGTAGTCCTTGCCAATTTATCCCACCAAAAAAACCGTACTGTCAATAAATTGATTTATGTCCTTTCAGAGGCTCAGGTGGTTTAATAATATACGATGAACTCTTAGTTGAATCTTTACATAACAGTGTGAACTAAACTTACTATGCGAAAATTGTATCACATTTAAAAAGCTGAATTGATAATCACGGAACAACTAATACAGCTGAAATAAAACTCGCATATGCATGTTTTCAGAACTCTCGAGTTTTTTTGCATGAATGATTGAATAATTCCCGTGAAATTCTGAATTCGTGCAATGAAAACAGGCTTTGAGATCCAGACCAGGAGAAAAAAGGAGAAGGAGAAGGAGAAGGAGAAGGAGAAGGAGAAGGAGAAGGAGCAAAAGAAAGGGCAAAAACAATAACTATAATGATCATTCAAAACTATCTCAAACTAAAATACTTATTTCGTCAATACCTAAAACTGAACTTTTATTACCAAAGAATAAACCTTCACTTTCTTCTCCTTTTTAGTTTCTTCTCCTTTCATTTTTTTGTGTCATATTCGTGACAGTCCCATCCACGACTTACGTTCGCGCTAAAAGGCACTTAACGTTAGATTGATCCAAAGATAATACTAAAAGAACAACTGTTAGTAGACAATTGAGCAATGTTCGTACAGTCTGTCAGCTGAAGTAATAAAAGATCCATCAATTTCCAAAGTAAGTTTATTATACTTAACGGCAAACGTGGACATTGTACAAACAGTTATGTAAACCGAGATAAATCTAACAAAATAAGATTCTTTATACATAGCGCGTCAGGAAATGTTAGCTAGGAGAAAAAAGGGACGATAACTAGCGGATATTACAGTGCACAAGTGTGGACCGCGTCAGTAAAAATGTACGATAACTAGCGGCTAAACTAGTGTGGACTGCGTCAGTGTTTCTAGGAAAACAACTGGAGTGAAATGTACGGCAACTAGTGGTCAAACTACTGGTAAGGGCTGCGTCCCAGTTTCCGTAGTAAAAAGCTCTATTAAATAATACCCAGTGGTTGAACTATTTTATGTTTGTAATGGAACGGTTAGATCAGGATAAACGTTTTGTCAGTTGCGGACAAATCAGTACATTGTAGAATGGATTAGTGTTTGTAAGAAAGCTATTTTGGGGTGAACATGCAGTCCACTAGAACTGTGTAGAGTGTCGATGTTTCTAATAAAACACTTCTTTTTATACATCAAATCTTAAATCAATGTTTTAAAGATACGATTACTGTAATAATTGACTGAATTTCAAGACGTACGTTTTCCAAGTTGCGCGAACAGTAACAATTCTCATGAAGGAAGTCAAAAACAAAAACTAAAAAAATAAGGCAAATGTGTGCACTTTTACCAACAACTTATCGAAACCATTTTTTCAATATGATGCATAACTTGAAAGCAAACTTAACCGTCTAAGGAGAACATATCTAATTAATGTATGAACTAACCTTAAGATCGCGAACTTCAATTCAAGCAGCAACAAGACAGAATAGCTAGCTTACTAAGATGTCATTAGCTATAGCTTGTTTCTCTCTCGAAACATCGGCTAGAATGTAGATACAATATTAGTCATTTCAAAATGTTCAAGTTATTTACTTTGCAAAGGAAGCTTTCATATTAAAAGTTCTCACATTGGACATTCTAACGTCGAATTGAAAATAAATAGTGCTTTTGTTCGGTATTTTTGCAGCTAATTGCGGCTTGTTTGTTACTGGCTTCTTGGTGTTTGCTTAGAAGGGAAATTGGCAGGTTATGTCTTAAAGCTATAAACATTGCGGAAAATATCATAATTGACAATAAATTTTAATATTCGAGATTCGTATACGCGCAGTTTCAAAGAGTGGCTATATATTGTCTCCGTGTTGATTGTCAAAATATACTGGAAAATGATAACCGTCTGCACGGAGAAATGTAGAATATGAAAAAAAGGAACCTATTAAAGGGAGTAAGGAAGGAAAAACTGGGAGAGACTTGAAGTGACACAGAAAATATGCATCAATTAAGAATGAAAGTTATAGGAGGAAATGAGGACGATCAAATTAGAGCAACAAAGAAACGACCAATTTACAATGAAGAATAACTGAACGAGTAGTTAAGAAATGACAGCCAAATTGAGTCGAGGACTAGGCCACGTGGGAGAGGCTTAAAAGTCATGATGAGCATGCGTAATATGCAAGGCTCGTAACTTACTTATTACGCATGCTCTGAAAAGATAAATTGGTTCAACAAAGAGCTGATAAATGAGATGGAAAGAGAAAGAAACACAGCAAAAAAAAAAAAAAAAAACCCTGAGAAATCAAGGACAAATCAGTATGGTACTCTCCCAGGAAGCCGACGGTGCTCATTTTCGCCGTCTTTCAATCAATGCTCCTTTTTACGAGTACACACTAGGCGACAAGTTGCAACGACTTGTCCCGGCGACAGGTCGCAGCGACAATTTGCCCTCGTGTGTACTAACGGTCGCACTAGGCGACAAGTTTTAGCGACAATTTCTCCCCGTGTTTACTAAGTATTTTTGACGGCAATTGTTGTCGACGCGACAGAATTTTGTCGCTGCGACTTGCCCAATGTAATCCAACCGATTGGATTGTTGAACCAGTGCACACTGAGTCGACCTGTCGCGGGACAAGTCGCTGAGACTTGTCGCCTAGTGTGTACCGACCGACCTTAAGTATTTTTGGCGGAAATTGTTGTCACCGTGACAGAATTTTGTCGCTGCGACTTGCCGCATGAAATCCAATCTCCCTCGGGCCTGAGCGATGTCTAGGCGACGAATGCTGATCCAGTGCACACTGACGCGACCTGTCGCAGGTACAGGCCTAGAGTGTACCGATCGACCTTCAAGTTTCTACAATTCACACTAGACGTAGGTGGAATCTCTACTATAACAACGAAACACAAGATTATCAAGTCATCATTGACAAACGGAAAAGGTACGTGGTAATCATGACAGTAACAGTCAAGAAAATACTTAAACAATTTTTTTATCATTGTAAAATGTTAGCATTAAAAAGTTACATCATTATATCATATTCAAATTCATTATTAAATAATTATTTGTATTTACCATTACACTGTAAACGGTGCTATAATTCTATACCTATGCGCATGCATTCGACCGCTCGCGGCCTGGAACTTGCAGATGTTTTAATTATTATATTTTACAAACTTAAAAACCAGGGGCCGGTTGCACGAAGCCTGAATAAAGTCATCCACTGGATAAAGCTATCCACTCCATAGAATTTCTTTAGATTTTTTCCGTTGGATAGCGATTTATCCGGTGGATAACGCTATTCAGGCTTCGTACAACCGGCCCCAGCATAGTTATCAAAACCTGGATAAATAAGTTATCCACTGGATGAAAGTGAATTATCAACTACATACACTTTTTATCCGCTGGATAGATATTCAGTACTCTGGTGGGCAGCACTACCCAGGCTCCTTGTAACCGTTTACTGGAGTGAGAATATTACATTAAAATTGCATATTTAACAAATATTTATAGTAAAAATTTAATCATAAATTTTAATAATCAATACAAAATTTTACGTTTCCAAGTCGGCATGACTCCCTGAAACGCAGTAAAAAAATTGGCCACTGCTCCATCAGCACAATGTATTATCAAAATTGCTAAACCTCAGTTGCCGACTTATTGTTATATTGTATACTAATATTGTAATAAATTTCATTATAATAACGATCTTCATCGTAATCAGAAGTATATATAAGTTTTCATCCACGTGTTGTTATTATATCAACATTAAAATTATTCATCTTCATCATCACTCTCTCTCTCTCTCTCTCTCATCACTGTGAGTGGTTGCTGACTCGGAAGTTTTTACTACTTCAGCAGACGCACACACACACACACATTATATATATATATATATATATATATTTTTTTTTTCCCATAATAAATTAGACTCTAGTGCTTTACTTATATTCTTTGTAATTAATGTTTCCCTGCTAAGGCTCTCTCGTTTGCATATCAAACAATCGTATGTCATACGTTAGGCCTTTGTTTTGAGCGCGCGGGATTCCTGTGCTTTCTTCGTTTCTAGCCCCCAGGCTACTTTTCGATAATTTTCAAAATGGCAGCTTGTTGAGAAGTGTTTTCGCTACAATTCCTGTAAGTGTTAGGAGATTTGAGGCTTTAGGAGCTGAGATAAACACCAAAAACAGTTGAACCGTAATTCCAAATAAGGTAAGCTATTTCCATATAAGGAAATAAAATGATGACTAAACGAATGACAACTTTTTTAAGGCAATTGTTTGATATGCGATTCTTGACGAGAAAAAAAGGAATCACAACGAGAGAGACCGTTTGCCGCTAGCAGGAAAGTTTCTAAAATGTTCAGTTATAATCATTCAACAGGGACCAGAATAGTACTACATGACCCAAGTCTCATTTGGATTTTCAGACCCTTGATATATATCAATCGTACTATGATGCCCTTTCCACAGACCAGTAACTATGCACAGACAGACTAGAAGAATTTTGGATTTCCCAGTGGTCCTTTGCGAGTTTCGATACCACAGGAATCTACCAGAAATTTAATTGAATTACAAATCCTTTAAATTCATCCATCTAGCTTATCTCTAGATACTCTGGTTACCAGAAGCCGCGAAGAGCTGGGGCGCGGCCTCTTGTAGCCAGGGTAATCTCTAGAGAGTGGCTCGTGAATTAACAATTTACATCTTCACACAACCACCAGAAATTCAACACTAGTCCAGTAACCCCTTGCGAGATGTCACACCACAGGAAGCCCACAATTTACTGAAGTACGCATCCTTCTGCTACATTTCGCTTGTCCCTTGTGGACGGTTCATGGTAATTAGGACAATTTACATCTTCACATAGAACTACCGACTTTGATTTCCGACCAAATTTCTTTCCTTTGCTGTATTTTGTGTGTGTGCATTTCTTTATTTGAGCAGATTCCTCTTGAACTGTTTTTTCCTGTTTGTGCGGATTCTCTTCTTGGCTTTCAAATACAGCCTGCAACGGTCCATCAGCTGTGTCGATGTTGTCAGTATCTACATGAACAAATGTTGGTTGTCATCATCATCACCATCATAATCATTCTCCTCATAATCATCATCATAATCGTCACCACCATCATCATTACCACTAACATCATCATCATCACAATTATCATCATCATCACCATCCTAATCATCATCACCACCATAATCAAAGCAAAACCTACCTTCAGGAATACTCTCTGACAAACTTCTCAACAAAACACGTCGCTTCAGCTCGGTCTTCGAGAAGTTTCTAGTTGGTCTTCTTGGCTTAAAAGGCAAACTAGTTCTCTTGAATGGTTTATATTTAAGCGTATCAGTAGCTAAGTAGATTTGGGCTTCCTGTGGCTGAAGAAACCAGACCAACTCATTTTGACCGTCGGAGAAGTGCAGAACTTCGTCTTCAGTGGTACAAATATCCTGGAAATGAAAGAATAAAATGTGATAAGTCTTTTGAATTGTCATCACCATTATATTATCATCATCATCATCATCACTGACACTATTATCGCCATCACCATCATATCATCATCATCATCATCCTTTTCACTAGCATTATCATCAACATCATATCACCATCATCTCCACCACCAACAATAAACAATAATCAATGTTACTAACATCATTGACTTTCTTGGCTTCTTCAAAAACTTTATAAGCATTATGGGCGATGTCCTGCAAGAAAAAATTCAACAGACAATATTTTAACAAAGTTAAGCAAAGACCGCTAATTATACATCAATATGTCCACTTGTTCATTCAGCTTGCATCAATCAATTAATTAATCACTTTATCAGTCAGTCACTCTATCAGTCAGTCAGTCAATCAATCAATCAATCAATCAATCAATCATTCATCAGTCAGTCAATCAATCAATCATTCAATCAATCAATCGACCAATCAATCAATCAATCAATCAATCAATCAACCAATCAATCATTTAATCAATCAATCAATCGACCAATCAATCAATCAATCAATCATCAGTCAATCAATCAATCAATCAATCAATCATCAGTCAGTCAATCAATCAATCATTCAATCAATCAATCGACCAATCAATAAATCAATTAATCAATCAATCGACCAATCAATCAATCAATCAATCAATCGACCAATCAATCAATCAATTAATCAATCAATCAATCGACCAATCAATCATTTAATCAATCAATCAATCGACCAATCAATCAATCAATCAATCATCAGTCAATCAATCTATCAGTCAATTATTAATCAATCCTGCAATAAATGACTCATTCGCTCATTTAACTATTAATAGACACAATCATCATCGAGTTTTCCCCCGTTATCTGCTCATCAGGAATCACATAAAGTCATTCTTGTCCACCACTCATTTACTCATCCATCCATCCATCCATCCACTTGCTGCACCCACTCATTCTTGCACAATAGTCATTCATTTCCTCATTTAATCGTTTGTTACGAGCAATTGGTTTACAGTCTCACCTCCAATGAGCACATTGGTAGATTATTAGGAGGGTCAGCATCATGTTTGATATGCATTCCATCCTCATCGTATTTAATGTCTTGCAGACTGAATGATGGCTTATCTTGGTAGTTACGGTGTCTCCAGCTACCAGTTTGAGGATCAAAACAGTACTAAAAAATAGACAAAAAATAAACAGTTTAGTAAATATAATATGTGAGCAGAATATTTGTTTACTTTGCTCTTCTTGTCATAATTGATTTCAGACCATAACAATCATCACCATCATCATGATTGTTTTGTCCAACACTACAAATAATTAACATGGACATCATCATCATTATCACCACCAGCATTACCATCATTATCATCAACATCAACACCACCATCATCACCACCATCATCATCACCACCATCATTATCATCAACATCAACACAACCATCATCATCATCACCATCATTGTTGTTTTACCTGTGGTAATAATTTCCATCCATGTGTTGCTACCATGTCAACAGCTTCCAGAACAAAGTGTACTATTGTCTCATCCATGAAGTATGGGAGATTAATACGAGCAAAACCTGGTCTGGAATAAAACAACATTAAATTCAGTTATCTTTGATAACAATTAATAATGAGAATACTCTATGTTCACACTTACTTCATTATTTCATAAGGTTCTTTGTAGGCACCTTCCTTGTCACTGAATATAAAAAATTAAATATCATGATAGTGCTGCTGATGATGGTGGTGGTAATGATGATGATGGTGTTGATAATGATGGTGATGATCATAATGATGGTGATAATGGTGCTGATGGCAAATATGATGATGGTGATGACGATGATGGTGATGACGATGGTGGAGATAATAGTGATGATGATTATGCTGATGGTGATGATGGTGCTGATGGCAAATACGAAGATGGTGATAATGGTGATGACGATGATGGAGATAATAGCGATGATGTTGGCGATGATTACTGATATTAAAGGTGGTGATAACTGTATAAGACATGATACATACCCATTGTGTTTGTCTAAAATCCACATGAACTTCTTAGCAAGTGATTCACTCACGCCAAGTAAGTCCTGAAAATAAGAAAATCATCATCACCATCATTATCATCATCCAATTTATCATTGCCACCACCATCATCATCATCATCAACATTATCTTCATCATCATCATCACTACCATCACTTACCTTGTATTCCATTCAAGTAGTTACCAGCACTACCACTACTACCATCACTACCACGTCATTATAACTATCATCATCATTATCATCACCACCAGCATCATCATCATTACCATCATCATCATCATCATCACTACCATCACTTACCAAAGCATAAGGTCCAGCACAAGCACAGCCACCTCTAGCCTGTATGCCATACAGATCATTGAGTAATGTCGACACAAAGTTATGATGTAATAGTTTACCGCTGTCATGATGATAGACCAGAAATGAGAAGATGGGTAGACGTCGGGCCTTTTCACTTCCTAGGATAGTAAGGTTGGGGTTTTTCTTCCAGATATTGAAAGCTTTTCTGTAGAGAAAGGAGATCAGTACACATTACCGCAATTATAATTATCATTATTATTATTATCATTATGATTTTACGATTTGTCACTATCTCAATCATCATTACCATCATTACCACCATCATCATCACCATCATTACCACCATATCATTACCATCATTATCATCATTATTACCACTATCATCATAACCATCATCATCACCATCATTATTGTCATCATCAACACCTCCACCACCATCATTATCATCATCATTACCACTATCATCATAACCATCATCATCACCATCATTATCGTCATAATCACCATCATCACATTTCTTACTTACTGGCAGAGTTCTTCCTCTCTTTCTTCTATCAGCTTACTGCCAACACTCTAGCAACAAAAACAGATGTATCAAAATATATGATATCGAAACCAATCAAAAAGCAGATGGATTCAGACTTCTGGAGTAAGCTGCCCAGCACTGAAGAGAATGACAATGTGATTGGGGACCCTTACAAAATCAACCATGTTGGTGATAAGGCATACTATTTAGATATCATTATGAATTTATTATTATTATTCCTGTTTTAATACCTGTTTGATCTGGAAGACCATTCCTGCTCTGATTGACTCCACGATAGCTGGTGTTCCTCCTTCCTCTCTTGCTTCAATGTCTTTCAGGTACAGATGAGTATCGCGAGTTACCTTAGCAACAAAACAGTAATATACAAATATCAGCATTGGAATACAATTGAAGAGACAAATCTGATTTACAACATAGAAGGGAAAAAAAAAAGAAAAAAAAAACACACACACAAAAGAATGGATAAATTAGTAAACAAATTAACCAAATGTTAATAAGAATGATCAACATGATGGCCCATAACACTGTCTGTTACACCACAGTGTTCAAAGCTATGACCAGTACTTATATAATACGAAGTTATTCACACACAGATTTAAAGAGCTCAGCAAATTGACCAGCTCACTAGCATATGTGACCTCATAGCTCAGATGGTAGAGCATTGCACCAGCAACGCAAAGGTCATGAGTTCGATTCTCATTGAAGCCCAAATTTTTTTCGGGTCTTCTTTCAAGCAATTGCATTAATTGCTTTCATGACCATAATGATCATTCAATTTACTGAACTTCTGTGTCTACCTTTGAACCAATCATCAGCACACAGTGTAATCATTTTGCTGATTGGTAGAAAGTATAGAATGATGTAGAGATTTGCTAATAAACCAAAACTGGTCACACTGAGTCATACTCACAAAAAGAACAGTTCCTCCACCACATCCTCCAGGTATAGGGTTTTTGAAGACATGTTTCTTGGCAACAAAAAGCCCTGGAAAAAACACAGAATATTACGTGATCCGTATGCACAGGGAAAAAATTGTGATTCCCAGAATGGGTTTTTTTGGTTTTTGTTGCATTTTCCCAACAATAACCCAAAATAAACCCATTTTGGAAATTCCAAACTTGAACACAATGTTGGATTTTGTAGCATTTTCCCAAACATAACCCCCCAAAAAGCCATTTTGGGAATCTCAATTTTTTTCCTGTGATGATGACATTATTAACTATAAAACTATCATAATGTTATGTCCACTATAATTATTTTGTAATAATTAATGATAATGTATCAATAATTTACAATATCCAGCTAATACCTGGAGTTCCTGGGCCACCAACAAACTTGTGTGGAGAAAGAAAAATACCATCTTTATACCTTCAAAAAGAAATGAGATCAAATTAAATGTCAGGCTTCATGAGTGTATTACTGGCTACAACTCCTTGAGGACATTACTTTTACGTACCCATTTTCAGTGGGGTTCATATCAATTTCTAGATAAGGTCCCGCAGTAGCATAGTCCCAGAAGGATAATGCCCCATACTTGTGGCACAACTCGGCGATGGCTACAGTGTCTGTTAGTATACCAGTGACATTAGATGCAGCAGAGAATGCCGCATACATTGTAAACCTCCCTTGTTGGTATTTCTATCAAAGAAATCATTCAAACAACAATAAATTAAAGAATGGAGAATATTTAGTTTAGGGATGGACCATTGGATATTTGAGGGGGGGAGGGTGTTGGGCAAAACCCCCAAAAAATATCAAGCAAAGCCTTAAACAGAGAAAAAAAATATTGTGCACGACAGATGTGCCCCCCCGTCGGGTGAGGGCCCAAGCCATTGGTTCCAGTTCTCGTATGAAGGAAGGTAGTTAAAAACCTGCACAAACTAGCAGAACTAAATTCAAGTTAGAACCTAATTTGTAGAGTGCCCCATAATGCCTAGCGATATTACAATAACACAGGGATCCCATGTGCAAAATTAAAAGTAGCTGACAATTGGTACTGACAATTGGTACGCTACAAAGAGTATATTTTGTTTATTGATACTATATTATATGAGTTTTTTTGGGGGGTCTTTCTCATTGAGTTACACCATTACACTATATTTATCATATTCATCAATCATTGATTAAAAGATGAGATAATGTAGTGACTGAGTAGTAGGCATTTTAGTTTAGTCAGTGTGTTGATAGTTTCAACACTCACTACCAGTTACTTTCAGTACATTTATTTAAGCATTTTTGTACTTTCAATTGTTAATCTTAATTAGAACCATTATTCATATTGTTCATACCTTTAATGCATTTTCTAACATTTCCATGTTAACTGTTCCGTGTTCATTGTCCTTGATTCTCTCAACCTAAAACATTAAGACAGATATTAGTAATCAAACATGGAAGTTTATGTTTGTACGCTAGATGTTCTTTTGGATTCACCTATGGACGATGGAGCAATAGGACGCACACATGTTTTTGAGCTCCTTTAAACTCCTTCAGGGGGGTACCCTGGGACAAGAATTAACACTCAAATTTCCGACAAAAACACAAACAACCTTTCTCAATGCTAAATACAACGGTTACCATATTCATTTCATAGCACATCAACTTAACCATTCCAACATATGTCACCACTCTAATATGTATTAATTATATGTAATTATTTAATTCCATTAATATGAAATACACTAGTATGTATAGCATACACGACTTTCCAAAATAGCCAAATGCAGTTTTGGTAAAAGGAAATATTTTCAAACAATACACATCAAAGCTAATAATAAGTTCTGAAAGTTTGAGAGACAAAGGTGCAATCCCCTTAAAGTTATAGGAGTCTGAAAAGGCTAAAAACACCAAAACGAGGCCTTGAAGGCCTCTGCAAAGAATTCCATACAAATCCTTGTATTTTCATTCCTCCATAACTTTGTTGATATTTTGTGAAAACCTTCAAAATTTTTCGAAAGTGTCTATTTCTGTCAGATCTTTGGCATGGTTGTACTGAAAATATTTACCATATGGTCAATCTTGAGACTGAAATAGTTGTTAGTCGTTGTTAGGCATTTATGAAAGTGGTGTATGTTTTACATTTCACAATTAGTTAAGCCCAATATACATATACAAGCAAGCTTGTTCAAGAAATGAAACAATTGCTCCGTAACAAGTCAATTGAGAAATCAATGCCCAACAATTATTGTCTATATAAGGTATTAAGCTTGCATGACAAGCATTTTTCAGGAGCTACATGACTCACTTGTGTTTTTTCTGGCTGATCAACACAAATAGTTAGTCTTTCATAATACATATTCATGGCTTTAATACTAGCAATTATCTAAATGGACTCACTTTGGCACCGGTTTCTTTCCATGGTAACATGTTGGAGTGATGTTCAAATGGACCAACAAACACAACCTAGAAACAATCATAACTTGTGAACAGCCAACAATATGCTATAGATAAGTATTTATATATCAATGGATCAATGGTTGATTGAATAAATGCACTGATAAATGGATGAAAGAATTGACAAATGAATGAATGAATGAATAAATGGATGGATGGATGAATGAATAGATAAATGGATGGATAAATGAATGAATGGAGAAATGGATGGATGAATGAATGGACATATTTGATGAATGGATAAATGGATGGATGAATGGAACAATAAATGAATGAATGGAAAAATGAATGAATTGATGGATAAATGGATTAATAAAGAATGAATGGATGTCTTCAGTGAATATTGAGATTTATGGCTAAATTCCCCCAAAAATAAAAGTTTCATTCACAAAATGGACATGCTAATGGTGTGATGGATAAGTATAAAAAAATATAAAGCAAATAAACTGAATGTCAAACTTACAGTATTTTTGGCATCATTGCCCTCTAACTGCAACGCATGAATTAGTTTATGTATTCCACCAGTTGTCCCACTACCAGTAAAAATCACTTTATCATCATCTGAAGCGTTAATGCATTTCCTGATGATTTCCCTATAAAATATGGAAGTAAAACAGTTAATTTAGACACGAGACATGTATGAAGATGGTTATCAAGTTATCATATGTATTATTATTATATGACCATGAAGCTTGGACACTAGTAACTGCAGCAATCTGATTGGTTTTTTGCACTTTATGACTGGTTATAATATCCCCAGGTAAAGACCATGCAAGTGACTGCTTTCAAAAAAATATTTTGTGAGAGTTGTTTTAACATAGATAAAAGGTCATATAATAAAATGCCTTATTAACTGCTGAGCTTGATCGGTCTGTACAGGAGAATCTTCATGACCTCGGTTGGATACAGATCACACAGTATGCATTCAGTCTGTACTATTCAACCTTGGTCAAGATTCTCTAGATTCAGACCTCTCGCTTGTTTAATAGACCTAAATGTTTTACCTTGCATCATTTCTAAACTTTGTAGTCTGTCTTGATGTAGTTGTGGTGCTTGTATGGGTATTGGCATAATATGAATAAACATAATTCTGGATATAATCTTCTATAAATCTTAAAGGCCTGTGAACAAAAAAACAAATAGTCCAGTTTCATGTTCTTCATTGCTCAGACTATGAGCCTCAATTGTAGGTAAATTAGCAAAAGAGTCAAGACAAAAACCATTGGTATTTATATTGTTTTTGGATTGGTTCATTCCCACGGGATGTACTGGTACAAAAGAATATATCACATACTATCGAGGCTTAGCCTGAGCAATGAAGAACATGAAACTGGACTATTAAACCATTATTACATTCAATCTTAATATAGGAATAATTATTGATTAACCATTGATAATAAATCCTTGGGTTTTGACATGGTACATTTTTTTATTAGTTATTATGTCTTGATGACCAAAACTTTCATTGCTGATCACACATTTGTATCAATTTAGTGAATTTTGATCCCCTGTGAGATGTAGCTGAAATATTTGATCCCTGATTTTTAATTAGCAATATATTATCTTTTGATCCCAATCCTAGAAGCTGTCATCCTGGTCCCAAAGCTTAAGTCCTGAGCCGTGATCCTAAAATAACTGGTGAGTCATCATCTTAAATTAACTGTTGATGTGTGATATCCTAAAATAACTTATGATCTCTGATCCTTAAATAAATGCTGATCTGTGATCCTGAAATAATAATAATAATAATAATAATAATAATAATAATAATAATAATAATAATAATAATAATAATAATAATAATAATAATAATAATAATTGCATATAATAAAAGAAGAGGAGCTACATCAAGACCTACAAGAACAAGAGTGGAAAGAAATAACAGTAGAAGAATACCAATGTACCATTATGAAAGGAAATAACTGGAAATCGCCTGGTGTGGATAAATTACCTAACTTTTGGCTTAAATACATCACCTCTCTACACAGCGAAGTCGTCAGCGAATACAATTTAATTATGAAAGAACCTGAAAAGACCCCTGAATGGCTTACGAGAGGTACTACACATCTTCTACCAAAAAATGAAACAACAGAAAATCCTAAGAACTATAGGCCTATTACCTGCCTATCCACCACCTACAAAGCTCTAACTTCTATTCTATCTAATAGAACTTATCAATATTTAGAAGAAAATAATCTGCTGCCGGTCGAACAGAAAGGATGCCGTCGAGGATCATATGGATGTAAAGACCAGCTACTAATAAACAAAATGATTCTAGAAAATGTAAAAGCTAGAAGTAGAAATATCAGCACAGCCTGGATCGACTACAAAAAGGCCTTCGACAGCGTCCCACACAGCTGGATTGCAGAATGTCTCAGAATATATAAGATCTCACCCGTAACAAGGAACTTTCTGCAATTTTCAATGTCACAATGGAAAACAAATCTTATACTGTCACATGATAACGGCGAAATTAGATCTGACGAAATACACATAAACAATGGCATTTTTCAAGGAGATTCATATTCCCCACTTCTATTTTGTATTGCACTTATGCCTTTGAGTAACCAACTAAATAAGACGACATGTGGGTATGATATCTACAATGAAAAGATCAGTCATCTATTCTTCATGGACGATCTGAAGTTGTATGCCCGTAACAACAACCAACTAGAAACACTTCTACACACCGTAAAACAATACAGTCAAGATATTACAATGGACTTTGGCTTAGACAAATGTGCTAAGGCAACATTTGTCAAAGGAAAATTAATCAGTTCGAATAACATCAAACTCAACGAGGATATAACCATCAAAGATCTAAACCAAGAAGGGTTCTATAAATACCTTGGTGTGAAAGAGAAGAATGGAATACAACATGCACAAATGAAAGAAGACGTCCGCAAAGAGTACTACAGAAGAATACGAATGATTCTCAAAAGCGAGCTTAACTCAATCAACAGGATCACTGCAATTAACAGCTTAGCGGTTCCTGTAGTTAGCTACAGTTTTAATATTATAAACTGGACGTTGAATGACCTTAGAAGAATGGATCGTAAAACCAGGAAAATGCTTACTATATATAACATGCACCATCCCAGAGCAGATGTTGAGCGCCTATATATACCCAGGAAAGAAGGTGGAAGGGGACTGCTGCAGCTTGAAATGACATACAAACTTTCAACAGTGGGACTAGACAAGTATTTGAATGAAAAAGACGACAGCTACATCAAAATAGTATACCAACACGAAAACGCAAAGAAAACGTCATCCATTGTGAAAGAAGCAAAGAAATACAGCAAAGGCATAACGGTAACGGAAGGAAGGTGTAATGATTGTACAGTAACAGAAAATGTGAGAAAATTCAAAAATCAAGTGAAAAAGCGATATCATGAAGAGATGCAACAGAAATGGAGAGACAAACCAATGCATGGCCAATATATCCAAAGACTAGAAAAAGCTGACACAGACATCGAAAGCACGAACAACTGGCTGAGAAGTAGTCAACTGAAGGGAGAGACGGAAGGCTTCATTATTGCAGCACAAGACCAAAGTCTAACAACAAGACTCTACCATAGTCAAATAATCAAGGATGGAACAGACCCAAAATGTAGACTTTGTAACCAGCATAATGAATCTATTGACCACATCATTTCAAGTTGTCCTGCGCTGGCGAAACAAGAGTATCTTGAAAGGCATAACAAACTAGCAAGTTACATCCATTGGACCATCTGTAAGAAAAATAATTTCGAAGTTGCTACGAATTGGTATGATCACACTCCACAGAGGGTAATGGACAGTAGCAGTACAACAATACTGTGGGACATGTCTATACACACAGACAGAGAGATTGCTGCGAACAGACCTGACATCATTATTAAAGATAAGGTTGAAAAAACATGCTACTTAATAGACATAGCAATACCAAATGACAACAACGTAGGAGTGAAAGAACTTGAAAAAAGATCTAAATATAAGGACCTAGAAATTGAACTAACTAGAATGTGGGACATGCAAGTAATTAACATACCCATAGTAATTGGAGCACTTGGTCTAATCAGAAAAGGAATGATAAAGAATGTGAGCAAGATATCAGAGACATTAAGAATAGAACTATGCCAAAAAGTAGCATTGTTAGGAACAGCTCGTATTTTAAGAAAAACATTATCACTGTAATTAGCCAGATTATACCCAAGGTTTATAGTTTAAACCCGGTGAAATTGTAAAATCTTACTTGAGTTGAAATCAATTAAAATAATAATAATAATAATAATAATAATCATTATGAAAGACGAAAAGAAAGGTCCCATACCAAGCAATTACCGTCCCATCACCTGTCTGCCAACTTTGTGGAAATTGATGACATCCATCATATCGGACAGCATTTATCAACATCTAGATGAGCAAGGACTTATGCCCAAGGAGCAAAAAGGTTGTAGTCGTGGCTCAAGAGGAACAAAAGATCAACTACTCATTGACAAAACCATACTAAGGAATGCCAAATCAAAGAAAAAGAACCTAGAGATGATTTGGATCGACTACAAAAAGGCATATGACTCTGTACCACACAGTTGGATTTTGGAAAGCCTGAGTACCATCAAAGTTAGTGCTTCAATTAATAAATTCTTACGAAAAGCTATGAAAATGTGGAGAACAGAATTAATGGTTGAAAAGGAATCTTGCGGACTGTGTGACATCAAAAGTGGAATATTTCAGGGTGATTCATTATCTCCTCTTCTCTTCATTGTTGCGTTAATACCACTGTCAACTATTCTCAATAACACAAACAAAGGATATAAGATAAAGTGTAACCAAATCTTGAACCACCTGCTGTACATGGACGATCTGAAGCTATATGCAAAAACGGAAAGAGAAAGTGAATCATTACTTCATACGGTACGAATCTTTAGTGAAGACATCAGCATGACTTTTGGAATTGAAAAGTGTGCAAAAATAAGCGTGAAAAGAGGAAAAGTTGTCAGACGAGAAGGCATCAAACTTCCAGATGGTAAAGAGATAAAGTGTTTACAAGGAGAAGAGAACTACAAATATCTTGGAGTTCTAGAGAAGGATGACATCAACCATGATAAAGTCAAGAAGAATGTACGAACAGAATACACGAGAAGACTTAAATTAATTCTAAAGTCAAAACTGAATGGAAGAAATAAAATAGTGGCCATCAATACCTACGCCATACCAGTCGTTCGATACACAGCTGGAATTGTGAAATGGAATATGGAAGAAGTCAAAGAAATGGATAGAAAGACCAGAAAACAAATGACCATCCATCGCGGATTACATCCACGTGCTGATGTTGATAGACTTTACCTACCACGATCTAACGGAGGCAGAGGCCTGAAGTCAATCGAAGATGTTGTGCATGAAGAAGAAATTGCATTGAATGAGTATGTAAAGAAGAACGAATACCTATCTGATATCATCAAAGATACACCAGATATCATTAAAGAACATTCAGAAACAAAGAAAGAATACCATCAACGCAAACAACACGAAAGAATGCAAGCATATAAGAACAAACCACTCCATGGACAATACATAAGAAATATTGAAGGGAAGATTGACATCGAAAGTACGAACAAGTGGCTAAATAAAGGAGATCTCAAAATAGAAACTGAAGGCCTCATCACAGCAGCACAAGATCAGTCATTGCCAGTGAAAGCACTGAATAATATCTATAAGAACAATGAGTCGCCGCTCTGTAGACTATGTAAAGAAAAAACTGAAACTGTTGAACATATAGTTTCAGGATGTAAAGTGCTTGCTGGAAATGAGTACAAGCAAAGACATGACAATGTGGCCAGGAATATTCATTGGCATATATGTGAGAAGAATGGAATAGAATGTGAAGACAAATGGTGGAAGCATCAACCCAAAGCAGTTGAAGAAAATGATGATGTCAAGATACTGTGGGACTTTAATATTTACACAGATAAAAAAATATCAGCCAGAAGACCTGACATCGTTGTGATAGACAAAAAAAACAAAAGAGTACAAATAATTGACATTTCCGTACCAGCTGACCACAGAATACAAGAAAAAGAAAACGAAAAGGTCAACAAATACCAAGACCTAAGGATTGAAATAGAAAGACTTTGGGAAATGAAAACAACAACAGTACCAGGCCAGTAGTCATTGGATCACTAGGAGCGATACCCGCTCAATTGAAAGAACAATTAAAAAGACTAGGAATCAAATGTTGTAATATAGCGAATATCCAAAAATCTGTACTTCTGGGCACGGCCCATATCATTAGAAAAGTACTCCAGCTCTCAGGATCAGGATAGCTCTTGAGCTGGAGTTATGTAACATCTGCCAGCAATTAATATAATTGTAAAATCATTAGTATTTGCTGTGAAATAAAAGATAATAATAATCATAATCATAACAATAATCATAATAATAATAATAATAATAATAATAATAATAAGTAATAATAATAATAATAATAATAATAACAATAATAATAATAATAATAAGTAATAATAAAAATAATAATTATAACAATAATAATAATAATAATAATAATAATAATAATAATAATAATAATAATTATAACAATAATAATAATAATAATAAGTAATAATAATAATAATTATTATAATAATAATAATAATAATATGTAATAATAATAATAATTATAACAATAATAATAATATTAATAATAATAATAATAATAATAATAATAATAATAATAATAATAATATTTACATAATTTTACTAAGGGTATATAAATAACTGCTGAACTCTGATTCTAAAAATAAATGCTGATCTGTAATCCTAAAATTACTGTTGATCCCTGATTTATCCTAGGTAAAGGTATATTCCATTTGGAACAAAGTGTTACACATGAGTATCCATGACAACTCAAAGAAACCATTTGAAATTTTTCATGAGGAAGAGAGGTATTTCCATTAGCCAGTGTTAGCAAAGTCAAGCATTTTGCGTTAGTAAGATTAAATACAAACTAAATACAATAATAAGCAATAAAATTTAATATCAATGACATACTTTCCTGATGCAGTATAATCACAGTAAACAACTGGAAAAAAGACAAGTGATATATGATTAATTTAAGTAAACATAGCCAAGCTACACAGACCATGAAATCCAAGCAGGCTAAATCAAATTTGGCTGGTTGAGATGATATTTGCCTTCAAGCCATTAGAGTTATACATTTTTGGGACCAGCACATCATCTTTTTTCAAAAATACATATTGTTCTGCACTACGACATCAATTGGCTATTACCGTCTGACTGTTTATGTTGTGGAAAAATTTAATTTGTGTTGGAATATAACAGACAGTTATCAATGAATAAACTTATGCAATAACCTTTGAAAGGTTTTGTTACATGATCCTTAAAAAACAACCTCATCAAGGGCAGCTAATAGTTCCAATGTAGCAATTTGGCCGTGCGACTCACCTTGCTTTCGTCCATAGGGCCCTTCAAATACTGTATCTCGTCCAATTACATTAGCATCTATGTATTCTAATAACGGTGGCATAATATGGTCCTGGTCATCTGCAGCTTTATCATTTTTGTCAAATCTAACTTTCAACTCAATTGGTTTATCTTCTGATGATGTGGAGGATGTAGTAGGAGATAAAGCTCTTTGGGAAGATGGTGCATCTTGGTTAGGTTTATTTTCTGATGTTTTGCCAACTGCCGGTGGATCTTGCATAGGTTTCTGCTCTGACATTTTTCTAATTAAAAAGAGAGAATGATTATAATGGAAGAAATAGAGACATGAAAGACACTGTCTGCCAAAATCATGGTCATGATAAAGCTTGTTTCATTTTTATATCATATTATTGTAGTTTTATTATAAATTTATTAAGTTATTAAAATCATCTAATTTTGTAGTACCTATTTGTAACCAGTATTTATCTATTAATTTATTCACTCTTTATATCTTTATTTATTTATCGATCAATTTGTTTACCCATTCATATCCATCTGTTCATCTAAACACCAAATTAAAGCATTTATCATGAATCATAACTCTTTTACTGCTTCTTTCTCTTTACTCTGATGAAGGTTAATTGACTTCCGAACGAAATGTCAGTAATTTTTTCATATTTTTTTAAGTTTGCAACATTTTTACAACTACAACATACATTTATCAAATCCATTCATTAATTTTCAAATCATTCATCACTCTTTCATCAATTTAGATCCACAAACTACACACAGACTGCTGTTAAGATGGAAAAGCTTTTTTTTTCAACTGATATACTTCAAAGTTTGAAAGTGAACGCAATTTTATCAATTTGCATGTTAGACGACGCAAAGCCAAAATAACTTAAATGAATCATCAATATTTGATGAGGCAAACAATGTCTTTAAATCATATTCCAAAATATAATACTTCCCTGCATTTTTAAATTCAGTAGAAAAAGAATCAACCATATGTTTTAAAGATAAAAGAAGATCTGCAAATTGAAGTACATTCTTTCTGATTTTATTTACATTCATTTATTGAAACAAATTATATATTGATCCAACCTAAAATATCAGTGACATACATCATACACAGGGAGGGGGGACTCCTCAATCACACTCCTCAAAGATACCATGATGGGCATCCCCGGATATTTACCCCTGGAGTCATCCCCCCCCCCCCCCCCCCCTCCAGGAAATTAAAATAAGAGTTGAACAAATTAAAAGCATTTGAATACTAGGAAAGTATTTCTGGACTAGGTATTTAGAAGATGGACACCCCCCCCCCCCCCCCCATTTCTCATACAATTAATAAAAATAATCTGACCACTAAAGACATTTAATCCTGGCATGGCAATCCTTATTAGAATTCCCGTAGAGTTTGAGTGAGAAATAGTATACTGTTAGTGTTGTATCGTAGCTGTAGTTTTTAAGAAAACATACTACTGACGTATCGTAGCAGTATCGTAGCCGTACTATTTCCCACTCATAATACAAAAACACAATCAGCAATGGAATTACTTTTGTTCTGACTGTATGGCTGTCATATTTTTAACTTCTGTCAGCGAGAAGTCATGTATGTTAATTTGTACAAAAACAGTGCACTTATTCAATTGACAGACTCTAATAATTTTAGTTGTTGTTTTGTTATTAAACTTTGAAGCAACAAATACCCATAAGCTAGGAAAGTCAAGTAAACGGCTAAAAAGTTTGGCAAAAATTGACAACAAAAGAGGCTCGACGTTATCCTCCTTTGCGGTCACGATTGCTAGTTTGTCATAAAGCTTTGAAAATATCAAGTTGTGAACAAATCGTGTAAATAATAATAAATTACGCGTGGGTTTAAAACATGTAACAATTAAAAAAGGTTTTGGAAATGATTTTGTTTTTTAAAAAATTGAATGTCAACTGATTTTTTTTTCGATTCAAGGTGACCAACAAATAAACTAATAGAAATCTTATGCGGAGAATTCAGTGCACACAATTTTGAACACCTTCAACACATATTTATAATTTTGTCATTGACCCTGTTTATGTTCATAGCGGGTTAAAGTAAAAACAAGCACATTTTTAACGGAAAAATTTCAACAATTTTGCTGAGAAAATCATCAGCTGATCTGACACACAAACGATAAATTTCATCGAGTTTCAGCAGCAACACAAACATAAAAACGCGTTTCTTTACACACGGGAGTTAAACACAGTTGTTTGTTTTTAGTGGTCATAAATGTGGCTTGTAGGTCGCTCAATTTGTCAAAATAAGGCCAAATGTTGGCCATATCTGCCGATTTATACAATTTGTATAGAAAACTGTTTCTTTGGAAATTTCTAATTAGCGTTCCGGAATTTCATTAAAATTTGATAGAAAACATACCTGGGACTTTCTTTTACTATGTGAATGCACTTTTTAGGTTGAAGACGCTTTACTGTAGTTGACAATTTCGCTCTGTTTCAACAGTTTTAGGGTAGCAAAATGACAAAATATTTCGTGCTACAAATCACACGTAATGCAACTTCCCCAGTTAATTATTCATTGGCGACACAGGGAGTCCAAATTGCTGAACAATTATAATGACCGAGATAAAAAAAATGTTTTTTACTTCTAATTAGACTTGACTGTTTTAACTCAAAAGAGTAATGATTTTCATAACATAAGAAAAAAATTATATTAGGTATTTTTTTTATTTGAAATTTAAATTTAGTCAGATTTGGGGTTCTCTGTGCGGGGCTGGGTTTTCCACGAATGACCGATTTGACTATTTGACCGAATCTGACTACATGTACTTACAGTAACTGAAAATTGGCGAAGTAGAAAGACGTTACAGTTTTGCATCGCTGATTTAGCCATTGTTTATAGCGTTGGATTTATTACCACCCCTCCCTTCCCTATCTAATATTAAATACTGGAAATTATAAAATTAGTTGGGGAGGAGAGGGGTAGTATAAATGATGTATTGCTCACTTGCATATTCGTCAGATTATTTGTGTTCTACCAGCTTTTAACTTTTGTTCTTTTTTTATTATTATATCAGTCATCATCATCATCATCAACATCACTAATATCTTCACTACCACCACCATCATTATCATCGTCACCATCACCATCACCATCACTATATGTGCATCATTGTTATCATGTTCCTTTCGATCAACATCGACTTCTATCCCCCTGGCCCTTAGTTGTGAAGGTTTTTAGGAATGTTTTGTTCTTGAGAAAACTCGGGCTTCCTGTGCATTGAGCATGGTTTTAATCCTAATCCTATCAAGACCGTGGTGTGTTTATTTATCGACAAAGGTTTTGCTTCACAAAGACTGTTCATTTTACCCCACAAATTTTATCAAATCTACGCCAAAACAAATTTACAGACTGCATGAACACCAATTAACCTTCCAAGTTACAAATAAAGGATAAAAAAACAAATCACAAGGTAAAAAAATGATGAATTTGTACACAACATATTCAGACATTTGCTGCATCAGCACGTTCACAAAAAAAAATAATTTTACTCGATTCTGCTCAAATCTTGCTCGAGAACTTACTCCAAATTACCTAGTATAGGTTTTATTAGTGTGTTTCTTTCAAAAGTGACAAAAACTGACTTTCTGTGGCCCATTTGAGTTCAATTGAAAATGGCGGGAATCTGTAAAAGCATGGAGAGTATTGTTTTTATCACATCACATAAAATGGATCGTTTTCTAGAATGGTTTTATTAGAATGTATTACTTACAGTTGTCGAAACCTAGCTACTTATAATTGAGTTGTGTTACTCGTCCATAATATTTGAGAATGTTTATTAAAACGCTCATATTTTTTCTACCAATCTTGAAAAAGTTGTGAAGCAGTGTTGTTTTTGTGTGTGTAATATACATATATGATAGCTATTTTTGGTGTTGTATCATTATACGCTTTATTTCGGTGATTCTTGAATTTTTTTAATTATGTCTGCACGTAACATTTAATATTAAAGTCAACCAAAAGTGCTTGGCTACTCGTCTGTTATTTATTTATTTTTTTACGGTAACTAAAAAACGGCAATAAGCGTATTTATATAACAACAAGTTAATTGTCAGTAGGATTTCTAGCATAAGATCTTACATTGTGTTTAATTGTTTAATTTTAATGAACTTTTGATTTTATTGAGAATATTTTTTTTTCTAAAATTGAATTTGCTTCTTGTATAGGCGGTCTTTTAGTCAAGATTAATTGAAAATTTACACAATTTCAAAGGTTCACATAATGTTTCAACTGGAATTATACCTGAGGCAAACAGGTCAAAGTTTAAAAAGCTCTAACATCTAAGGGTTTCTTTTGGAGACTAAACATCGACTGAAAAATCTAAACATACCAGTATCACTGTCCGATCATTCAGTATTACACTGGTCTTCCAGGAAGGCTATACTTATATCAAACTAGTTATTGTTGCTGAAACGTCAATCAATCATCTTGTTTGTCAAAGTGAGATTGTTTTGTTGCATGCATTGTAACCCATTTATGGTCCTAGTGGAATAAGATACCCAGATCCTTCTAGGGCATCTCCTCCTTGGAGTCAAGATGTTAAATGTAATTGTTCAGCTAACATAATTTCATATGATTTCGTTTTCAGTTCCCACATGTATTTATCCCTCTACAATGCTAAGTAACTTTGAGGTCTTCATCAGGAAGAAGTGTAATCATGGCAGTTACCTAGACAACAGTAAAGTTGAAGGACTTCCTGACAAAATCAATTATGAAAGTGTTAAGAAAACAGTAGAAGCAACAGTGAACATTATTTTAGGATGTGCTGCGAAATCTAAGAAAAAAGAGCTAAAGAAAAAAATATATGGACATATTAACTTTAAAGGTTGGTGTTGTATTGAAAATTATCATCCATTTATTTATTTATCTTTAACGGCATGGTAAAGTTATCCACTCCATATAATTTCTTTAGAATTTATCTGCTGGATAGTAATTTATCCGGTTGATAGCACTTTTCAGGCTTTGTGTAACCGGCCCCTGGTGGATAGTGCTATTCAGGCTTAATAAAACTGGCCCCTGCAATGTTGCATTGACTAAGGAATCCCAAGTTAACACAGGAAGTCCAACACATGGCAATTCTCTCTTTTTTAATATACAGTATCATATTTCAACAGCTATAGATCGAGTTGCAAAAGGAAAAAGTGCATTGCTCATTTTAAAAGAAACTCTACAATGCTGCAACAACTTTTTGGGCAACAGAAAACCAAAGCACCAGTCCTGTCCGAAGTGCAGAGAGAAAGACACGGAAAATACACAAACTACAGAATCAAGTAAGTCAGATACTCTAGAAATGGATGGGAGGAGATGAAATGCATGATGGGTAGGAAAGTGAAGGGAGGGGTTGACCAATGAGATTAATAATAATTAATAGTAATCATTAATGGTAATAGTAATAATTATTGTTAATTATTATTAATAATAATAATAATTAATAATAATAATAGTAATAAAATAATAATAATTAATAATAATAATAATAATTAATAATAATAATAATTAATAATAATAATAATAATTATTAATAAAAGCATTAATTATAATTTATTGCATATTGGAGTATTTTTATTTGCAATGACTATGTCATCATTCATTTACAGTGGAGTTTTAGTTAAAATGCTCAAAATAAAAATTAAAACAAAACTTTCTCTGGAGTTGTGCATTAATTTTGGTTTTGAAAACGTAATCATTGGTGAATGATTTCACACCTAACTAATCAATCAATCATTCCATTATTTCAATAAAATGAATAAATGAATAAAATACATTATGTGATTAAACAAATAGATGAGAAAAGAGAAATAACCCTTTATTTACAAATAAGTATCTATTTATTTGCAGTACAAAATTATAAAAAATGTTTTTTAAATCTAAGAATTTAAAAATATATGCTTGTTTAAATTTACGAATTACAGTTGATCTCATTTACTTTGTTCAAGAAAGAAGAAGTTTACAAGTTAACAAATCACATTTTCACGTGAAGTGATTGTATTCCGTAATTAGGGCTTTTGTTTTATCAAACCGTAAACTTCTAAACTTCTTTTCTTTTTGAACAACGTTAATGGGATGGACTGTATATTGATTGTACAATAAAGGAGTTCATCTTGTATGAAAAAGCGTTCCTTTAATTTACTGTCTATAGTGTCCATTTATAATGTTTCAAAATTAAATATTAAATATACTAAAATGAAAAATAAATAAATAAATGTATAAGTGAAATAAAATGAAATCTAGAAATGAATGAGTGAAAAAAGATAAAACAGATATTAATTATGAATAAATGGTACAGTTGTTATTTTTTGCTGTAAAATAACAATCTTTATAATACAATGAACAGCAGGATGCTTTTATTTGAAAGAATCATTTTCTCAAATAGCCCAAATTTACATAGTAATTTACATAACCTATTGATATCAAATTAATTAAAAATTGATAGTATTTCCCTTAAAAAAGTTTTGCAGTCTTTTTAATAATAAGCTGTTAGGATGACAACTTATGAAATAAGCATCAATGGTGTTTAGTAGAAGATAATATTGATAAGTCTTAATCGGGGTGCCCATAAACCATTGGGAAACAAAGATGTCTTTTTGCCATGTCTGTGGACAACCAGTAATTGAAATAGGTAAGTCCTTTATCTTGAATATTTTAATAACCTTAACAAAGAGGAAGTTTCATTTTAATTTTAAAAAAATTGGAAAAGTACTTAGTGAATTCTCCAAGATTATATGGAAAGTTTGGCAAAGATTGTCAAAACATTAGATGTCTAAAACATTTTTATGCAAGTCTAGTGGGATCCACTTGAATGTTCAAACTAGAGGAATTTCTATTTCAATTAAAAAGAAACTTGGGAAAAATACTTAATGAATTCTCATAGATTCTGTCTGTGGAAAGTTCGGGAAAGATTGTCAAAAAACATTTCTTTTCAAGACTGATGGTTTTCACTTCAAAGTCAAGACACTACAAATATTTCAGACTAACTTTTTATCAAAAAACTATAAAAATTTATAAGTATATAAATTTTAAAATATAAAATATTTAATAAGAAATATGTAGGTGTTGTCAGAATGATAACATTCAATGTTATTCTAAATAGTAACGACAAAATAACTATCAAACATAATAGAAAAATAATAGAGTTCAAAAGTTAATCAAAGGAGGTGATTCTACTGGAAAGTGTTTATCTGGAACAATTCTCACATTTCTCAGAATTAACTTGTTTAATATTATGTTTTCTATGTTTGAGTGTACAATGTGTGATAGATTTTTTTTTTATTATTGCTTTTGTTTTTTGTGTATGCTCCATATTGATATACTGTAATTTCTCTTTTAGAAGATTGCATAGAGTCCACTACTGAACCTGTTTTCAATGAAAATCAACACCTGCAATTCCCATCACCAGCTGTCCTTTTACAAGGAAACAGTGCAGTTGTAAGTGCATCATGAATTTTGAATGTATGTTTTGTTAACTTTTGTATTAGTATTTGGGAAACCTGTGTTTGACTTGTGATCCCTGTGTTGACCTTGCGTTGACCTGGGCCTCATTACTTTTTATAAGATAAGTTCTAGCTTTATCTTGGACCTTATCATCACCAATAAAGTTGGATTTACAGTTTAGTTGACTATTGAGCCTCCTTATTTGCAAGCACAAATTATTCTTGTTGCTACCATTCTTTGTTTATTTATTTGTAAGTTTGTTTGTTTTCTTGATATTTGTTTGATTGATTTAATCAGTTTTTTGTTTTTGTTGTTGTTGTTGTTGCTGAAGCTGTTTTTTTAAAGATTCCTGCATGAAACTTTTAACAACAAACCTCTCTGACTTCAAATATGTAAAGCAGCTCAACTGAAACATCCTACGCCACTTTGCGAGCTGTACGCACCATCCCTAGTGCCAGCCCCCACCCGGCTTAATACTACACAGGAATAACAACTTTTCGAGATTTCATACAATTCTGATTGCAAAACTATAATTTCTTTTTTCTGTTTGAATGTTAGCTGTTTCTTTTGTTTCTGTTGAGTTGCTTATTGTTTTTTTTTGTGTGTGTGTGTGTTTTGTCTTCCCTTTCCTCCTGCCATTATACTAGATCTTCCTGTATCTATCATTCATTCTTAGTTGTGCTAGCTCATTTGGCCAGATACTTTTCTTCTTTCTACAATACAATTATGATAAATTGCGATGCTATTAAAAGCAATAATTAGTATTTTATTTTATTTATCTTTTGAATTTCAATGATCTTAGGATATTGACAACAATACCATAACAGAAGAGAAACCGACAAGAACTAAACATACAGCTGAAATATTTTTCCGAAAAAACTGCAAAGCAGGTGGCCTTCTTGATCCATTAAAGGTGGAAGAGCTTCCTCTTTGCTTAAAGAGCACAAATATTCCTTCATTAAGCAAGCTAATACTGGAAACCATTGTCAAATGTGCTTCAGATCCAGAACAGGTGCTGTGGTAATTTTTGACATGATGATGATGGTGATGACGATGACAGTGATGATGATGACAATGATGATGATAACAATGATGATGATGAAGATGATAATGATGACAATGATGATGATGATGATGATGGTGATGACGACAATGATAATGATGACAATGATGATGATGATGACAATGATGATAATGGCAATGGTGATGATGATGACAATGATGATGATAACAATGATGATGATGACAATGACGATGATGATGATGATGATGATGACGACAATGATAATGATGACAATGATGATGATGATAATGATGATGATGATGATGATAATGATGACAATGATGATGACAATGATGATGATCACAATGATGATAATGACAGTGATGATGATGACAATGATAATGATGACAATGATGATGATGACAATAATGTTGATAATGGTGGTGGAATTAATGGTAATGGTGATGATGATCTTTCTCCATTTATTCCTCTTCACAGGTGTTTACATGCATTCCCTATGGAAGAGGCTCTGTAGTTGTTGAAGCACAAATAGGTACTGACATACAAAGAAGATCATTTCCTACTACCCATTCCAAAAAAGAACTCAAGAAGCTGTTAAAGCAGTTCGCTGATGCGATAGGGATGTGTCCAAACTTCATTACCATGCAAGAACCTAGTAAAATGAGATGCAATGTGTGTAAGAGTATAAGACGTTTTCCTGTTGTTACAAAAATGAACAGCAAGGAGGACCTCCTGAGGGCTGAGCCTTTATCAGGAAAGAGAAGGTTGGTGCTGTTCACTTATAGTGTACTATTATGATAACCTTAAAAAAATAAAAATAAATAAACAACAACAACAATTTCAATCTATAAATTACTAGTTTTTGAAGCTTTGATTGTTTCCAAAGTATCAGATTTTGATCATTAAATCTATTATGAAATAAAATCTAATTTGTTTTACTAATAATATTAATAATAAATTAAATAGCTATATTGTATAGGGTTCATAGAGGAGATGCTCATTAACAAAACCCACAGTTGTTGATAAGTTTTTGTTCAGGTAGCAATATGCCAGTTTCAAGTTCTTTGTTTCAAGGAATGAGCCTGTTTGCAAGTCTTTGATCTATTAAATTGTACAAGTACATTCCAATGGAATGCACATATCCAAAAACAATATTATATAGCAATAATTTTGCCTTGACTCTTTTGTTACTTTGTTGATAATCATGGAGGCTTAGCCTGGGTAAAGAAGAACTTGAAACTGGTCTATACATTGATATACTGTTGTTGTCTTTTTCAGTTACTCGGAATGTGAAGACGTTGTTCCTCCAGGTATGATTATTTATGATTATTTAGTGATGATGGTGATGTTGATGCTGATGATGATGTTTATGATGATGATGGTGATGATGATGATGTTGATGATGATGATGATGTTTATGATGATGATGATGATGATGCTGTTTTGGATTTTCAATAGATTGATCAATAGAATGAATAAAAAAACTGCTCCTTAGGGAATTAATCTAACGTATATTAGAGTAAAATGTAAATTACAAATTAAATCAGTGTAGCAAGGTCAGGAAAATCAACTAGAATTGTAAGTACTTTTCGCTTTTCCGTAATTCATCACTGATATTATATGTAACACAGATCTATTATTTTCTGTAGTTGACTATATATATAAAGATAGTACAAAATTAAAGAACAAATCATTATAACCTGACTGGAAAAACTCGCAACTAAGTTGGCTTAGTCCAATACAGATGCTGATGATGATGTTTATGATGATGGTGGTGGTGATGATGATGTTGATGATGATGATGATGATGATGATGATAGTGATGGTGACGATGATGTTTATGATGATGATGGTGATGCTGATGATGATTCTAAATACAAAAATAATTATTGCTCTACTTCAGCCAAGAAACAAAAGACCTCAGAACAGGTAGAATCTATAGTTTGCATGGACCTCAGAGTTGTGATCAAGAGACTTCCTGAAGCAGTTGTCAAAAAATATCTCAAACCAGCTGCCCAAATGAAAAAAGAGGCATATTTTCGTGGCCAGAAAATAACTGTTGTTATTCCTGAATCAAAGTACCACCATTCACCTAGAAAGGTAATTGTCGGTTTGAACATTTTAAAACTACTATCTAATTATTTGCAATTATTGGCAATTTCAACATTTATATCTGGCTGGTTAGAAATTGAGTTTTTTAATGTTGTAATTGCACTATTCAAATGTTTTAAACACTGAAACTTGTTATCCTCACATTTTACATGATAACATACGTTTAAGATAATCAATAAGAATTAATTTAATAAATAGATTTCATGTGTCAATGTTTTTTTTTAATGTTCCAGGTTTTGTTTCCAAGTATAAACCAATTTCCTTCCCCGCTAAAAGGTTTGGACTTAGATGCTGACAATCCACTGAACAACTTAGAAATGTCTCCTCCATTTGAACATGAAACTGAACAAAGTGTTGACACCGTGGACTCTGACAGCTTTGATCCAGACAGATTTACTAACAGCTACAGTAAATCGCCAAGAGCAGAGATGAGCATTGACAATAGTAGTAACAGTGCTGAGAGGATTGTAGTAGATGGACCACTGTCAGTACTCTTTGAGAAGGAAAGCAATCCAATAGGTAAGTTTAGAGCTGTGTAAAGAGTCATTTTCGAATTGGTGGAAAACATTACGGTTACAATACTGCTATGATATTGCAGGTTATTCAAATGTTAGATTAGAAATTATGTAATGTGATGGGATGTGGTGGAATGATGTGATGGGATGGGATGGGATGTGGTGGGATGGAATGTGATGGGATGGGATGTGGTGGGATGGGATGGAATAGGATGTGATGTGGTGGGATGAAATGTGATGGGATGGGATGGGATGGGATGGGATGGGATGTGGTGAGATGGGATTTGATGTTATTAAGGCCATGTTGTGGTACTGTTTCCCACAGACTGTTTGCACACTATTAATTATTGAGCAACAGCATTGCAAAGGCTTGGTTCTTTGTGAAACTACCATTCATGGTTGATTCAACATTCCATTAACCATAATTAATTCAAATCTTGCAGGTCTTTCATCTGGAATGGTCAATGATGATGTTTTCAGTGAAACAGCTGAAGAATGTGAAAGAGATTTGACTTTGTTTTCTCCAAAATCTTTCTTTGGTGATATTGATCTGAATGATAACCATGGTAACCAGGAACAGCACTCAGAGATAAGTGCTACTAGTGAAGCAAAGACTACAGATAAAGGGATTAAGATCAAGCAAGAAAACACAGAGACTGAAGAAGCAAAAGATTGCAGTGATACCACTAACAACAATGTATGTTTTGTTACGGAACTATCTTTTCAGTATTCTCATCAATCTCAGTAATGATGCAAATGATGATTGTGATGATGTTGATCATGATGATGATAATTATGTTGATAATGATGGTCGACAGTAGGATCATTAGAGCACTTTTATTTCAAATCATGGTTGACAAGAACTCGGTGCAACTAACACACAAATTCCTTCTGCTCCCCAAGAGCCGCTATGCAGGCTAGGCAGGCATATTTCTCACTTCTGCACAAGCCTCATCACTTCATATAAAATACAAATTGTCTTCATAATTGTCAGTTTTTAACTTTGTAAATAGAAATTTGCAATGGTACTCACTACATACAAAAGAAAAACTGACAGCTCTGCATTGGTGTAATTTTGATGTTTTGTTTTAGTTATCCAGTGATGTTGAGGAAGGCCGAATAGCCTCAGATGAGCCACCCAAGCTGCAGTACATGGGCGGTGCCAAGACTCCAAATAGTCTGCAGTTGTCTCACTTGATAGAAGAAGTAGCGACAAAACACACTATGCATTATTCTGGTACTGGTGATATTCACCCTGTTGCTAGCACACATTCACAGGTGTCAACACCAGAAATACCTGTATATTCTCGCCAGTTTGAAGGTCAGTTACCTGGGCAAGAGTCAACAGTACCTGGCCAGTCTACATCTCAAGTGAAAGTGTCTGGAATGTCTGCACAACCATTTGAAACACAGCCACAGTTATCCCGACCTTCTTTGGAACACGCACAAGAATCAATGCTTCCTAGCAATACAGAAAATTTCCAAACACGAACAGGGCTGCCTGGGAATTTGAGTCAAGCTCAAAGTCAGTCAACTAGACCATCAGCACAAGTACAAAAGTCAATGCCTAACGAAGTAGCTAATTTATCATGGAATTGTCCTGGAAATTATGCTGGCTCAGCATCACCTGGTGCAGCAAGGCATTTACAGGAAGTGGCACAAAGTCGCCTACCGCTAGCTGTTCCAGGAACGTCAATTGTACTACCTCCTAGTAATGCTCTGTCCTGTCAATCTGTTAGTAGAAGTCCCCTTTTGCAAAGCAAACAAAACTCACAACATGGAATCCCAGGAAGAATGATTGCTGGATTTCCACCACATCAGCATCACTCATTACCAACATCATCATACGCGTCAAGGTTCGAGAACATAGTGAACAATTTTGAGACGCCTCCAACACCTTTCACCACATCGAATTATACAGGGTATACCCCTAACATGTTTCCTAGACAAGTACTCTCTCCAACTGAGCGTAGGGAAACTCCTCTTGCAGTTTTGCAGCAAACTGCTAACTACAGAGATCTGTTTCACACACAACCCAGCAGAAGTGTGCCTCCAGTGGTTCCACATCAAACTCCTTATGCAATGAATCAAATGTATCAAGAGAATCGACTAATTCAACAAGGTAACGTGGAATTGTCTATTTTGCAACATGATTTTGATTTGAGTGATTTATGTTATGAACCCAAGGAGCAATTGGACTGTAAAGGGGAATTGTTCATTGGGCAACATGATTTTGAATTGAGTGATTTTTTATGAACTCAAGGAGCAATTGGACTGTAAAGGGGAATTGTTCACTGGGCAACATGATTTTTAATTAAGTGATTTTCATGAACCCATGGAACAACTGAACGATGATAATGAAAGTGCAAAGAGTGTGTTCAGGTGAAATGAAGCATATAACACATGGAAAAAAAATCAATTATTACATTTCCAATGAAAGTGTAGTAAATTTAATGTGCATGTATTTCATGTGTTTATGAGAATCACTCAAAGTATTCCACAATGCCTGGTCTGAAATGTGTATTTGTTTTGTTTATTATAATATTTGAACATCAGGTCGTTTACCCCCTCTTCTGAAAATCTTTTCTCGTTCAATTACTTTATTTATTAATTCCTCAATGGCGACTGTTTTAGAAATAATGTTAAACTGGATGATATGAAATATCAAAGCATGAGCTGGGGTACTGAAACATTCTAAACATCAAAGCACTGCAGCTTTCTAGCTTTGTACATGTACTATCGATGCACTGAAGATGATTGATCATTGATGGATTGCACCATATTGCATGTGAAACACCTTAGTTAGGCATTGAAGCGCAATGACATTTGAAACAAGTCACGGCTGCAACCGTCCTATGTGATTCACTACTACTAAAAGGCTGGCTTGGGAGCCTTCCGTTTGGCGAACCACGTACGAGGGCTGCAATAGAGGCAAGTGTGAAACGTTGCAATGAAACAATGAAGTAAAGGTTTTTAGAAATAGAGAAAGCATGATAAACAGGGAAATTGTAATTAAAATATCTATTTTTTATCTGAGACACTGAAGTATGAAAGCACCTGAATTAAGCAATGGAGCACTTAAGATAGTTAAGGATTGACGCTCTAAAGTATTTAAACACTATGGCATTAAAACACTGGATGTTTATAACGTTAAAGATATTTAGCAATTGTGGCATTTGAAACACTGCAGCAAAGTATTAAAGCAGTAAAATGTTGAAGCACCGTAGCATGCAAGCACGGAGGAACATTTAGGCACTAACAATTATTATCGGAGCACTGAAAACACTGTAGCCGTAAACACTAAAGTGGTTTTCCATTTAAGGTCTTAGGTATCGACGTGCATTGAGTTCCTGAAGCATCTAAGTATTGAAATGATGACTTTTGATAGTAATGCCAACGTCAAAAAGAGAATGTCTTATAAACGTCTTTTTAATGGCCACTACACATTGTTCATGCACTTAAATTTTGTAGTTAGCATGTTAAAGGCATGAAGAGAGTTTTAAGATATCTATTATATTTCGAAGTACATAACATTCTAGTATTCAAATAGGTTTACTAATTTAAGACTTCAGGACCTTTAACTTTTAGAAAGGTAAGTCAAAATATAACCGGGTTGTTTTTCTCATTTGCAGATAATCCAATTCTGAGTTCAGTATTAAATGATAGCGATATTATCCAGCCTCGAAATGACATCAGTTTCCTAAAGACTTACATCAACGTTAATCGACATTATCTTGTATTTTGTACTGCCAGAAGCGTAAACCCTGATCCTGTTTCAGAAGAAAAAGTCGCAATGTATATAACATTTCTTTCTGAGAGTTTAAAACCAGATTCTGTTGCCAACTATGTTCATTTGGTCAGAAAAGTACTCACTCGACAACACTCTCTGGAGAGCAGACAGAATCTTCAACCAACCAATCAGGCAGACAAGAGAGTTTGTCAGCAATATTATAACTTTTGCTCTACAAGAAACATAAATCCTATTCCAATATCTCAAGAGAAACTAACGATGTTTACAACATTTATTACCGAGAGGTTAATACCAGAGAAGGTTGCAACATATCTTTCATTAGTCAGAAGTATGCTCATCTCACGAGACTTTTGGCTTGTTTCCACTGAAGAAAGCTTCTCATCTACCTTGATGCCAGAATTATACAATGTGAATACCGGTAACACTTTTAAAATGCCACATAAAACACATATAATCTAAAACAAACCCAGGTTGCTCTGGCAGCTTTAAATATAAAAAGGATTACACCTGCTCAGAGTAGGCACAAAATTCCGACCTTATTCAATTCAAAATCATACCACATAAGCCCTATTGGCTGCCTTTCGTGCAACCTATGTTAAAGAAAGATAAAATGACGCATGAATAAAGCTTACAGACATAGAGTTTGATACCAGCGTAGAGCAGTAGAACTATTACAATTGATCAAGTTCCCTCTTTATACCTTTTTTATCAAAATAACTCATTATTAAAGTTTCTTTAAAACCGAGCATTCAAAATAGCAAACACAAACATGTTGCTGCAAAATTTTAAGATTTCAATGACAGCGCTTGTACACCTTTTTATATTAAATCTTGGGTAACACCGGTATATCGCGATTTTCAAAGAGAAACCCAGGTTCATGCAGTTATACTCGGCGGACGTTGGAGTTCGTTCAGGGAAGATGAAATTTGAAACATCAATGGGCTCTATTTCCTGACAAGAAAGAACAAAATATACAAAGAACGAGAATTTATCTCTTTCAATGCATTTTATTTTTCGTGGGTTTGAGCGTTTTTCTTGAGGAAGGAACGTATTTGAATCGAAATAAAATCCAAAATGGTGGACCGTTGTCAGAGTTATTTGTGTAATTGAGAGCGTGGTGGTACATGGGATTGATTATTAATTTGAAGCAAAAATCATACATTGCGCGCTTTCCGAGGTCACCTGGTATATAAGAAACAAAGGGTTTCTGTTGAACAGATAGGGAAGTGTGTCGTATCATAACTCGCTATTTCGGCAATACCCATGTGAACGCTATGAAGACTGGGACACTGTCTCGGTGTATACATACATGCATTTCAGAGGTTCAGCCCATGAAATACTATGAAATAAAGAAATATTCCTATTTCATAAACTATAAAAAAATGTTTTATGACATTTTCATAGTTTTTTCATCATAAACGTAGAAATTCACAGTGATGGTTCACTAACTAGATGTTATTTGTTTATTTAGTGAGACAACCAGCACGACTTGAAGACCTTAGACGCTTCACAGCTTTAGTAAACAACATGTACAGAGATGGAAACCAAATATTACCCGGACATGTCTACCAAAACCAGGTACATGCAATGATGGAAAACCTTGCAAGACAACAACAAGAATCCAGTGGAAGGCATGCAGCAACGCAAAGGAACTCAAACAGTTGTCGAAGAAGCTCTGTGGAAAAGGAAAGCTTGGAAAAGCAGTCCCTGTCTTCAACTGAGAGACAATTAGCTCAACAAACGCTCCCTGTAAGCCACCAATCTGAAAGTCATGTGAGCTATACCTCTGCCTCGTCACCAAACTTTGGCGTAAGTGCTGGAGGAGCATTAGGAGCTCAATCGTATCCAGGAGTTACGAAGACCGTTCCTGGAAGCATTCCACAAATCAGAAATGCTTATCCATCCTCTGCACAGCACTCTGATTTTTCTAGTCATCACCTACTAAAATCATCTACAGTACAAAAAACACTTGAGAAAGTAACAAGCACATCCAGACCTGTAAATGTTGTACCACCCCAACAAACTTCTTCCGCCAATGTTATATCAAGCCGAACTGTTCCATTGTCTGAGCCATGTTTACTTGAAAAATCGGATCAAAGAGGCTCTCATCAGTCTACTGGAGAAATCAACCAATCTGAACTCCTCGCAAAGGAAATGTCAGCAGAAAATTCTCCAGTTGTAAATCAAGCAGATCAGCAGATGACACGAAACTTGCAAAGATCCAGTTCCACTGAAATGTCAACTAGTACCCAGTCTCTGCAGTCAACATTACAAGCTTCTGAATCTCTTCAGGGTGAATATGTCTCTAGTACGACTCTAAGAACGTCCACGTCTGATCCTCCACCCGAAAAGAGCTCTCAAAACACACTGCAGAGAAATGATAAATGTGTAAGAAACGATAACGAATCGCGGTCTGCTGGTGAATCTACAGACCAAGCTTCCTCAAGAATGTCAAAGTCTGATTCAACACCTGAAAGTAGCTCACAAAACACACTGCAAAGTAACGATAACAACAAAACACAGTCTTCTACAGTACCAGCAACGAATCATGGTACGAAAAGGTCCAACTGTTCAGATGAAGAACCTTCATCCAGTAAGAGATTAGCAGTAAATTCTCCCGAGGCTTCCATTCAAGGACAAGGTTCTACTGAATCCCCTAGATCACTTGTTGAGGAAGAGAGCATGGACATATTTTCCAATTCTCCCCCAAGACCCACCAGTGGAGCTGACGTTACCAAAAGTTCAAACACAAAGGTACAGCATTCAGATAGCTGTGATCCTGACTCAACAAGACAAAAGTCTAAGGAATCATCCAATACATTTTATTTAACATCTGCACAAGTTGGCCATAAAACCTCTAAATTTGATACACCAAGCAACTTGGTCAAAGAAAGGTCACCATCCAGTCCAAGTAGCAGTGTTTCAGTTTGTAGAGATACGCTATCTCAGTGTTCTCAACAAGTAGTACATAGTAAAACACCAGCCACAAGTCTCCAAACCTCCACATCTTCTGTATTTAAAAGTGGCTTGAAGCGATCTAGACTGGCTCGAAAATCAAGTGCTTCAAAGAAAATAAAAAACAGTCAGAATGAAAAACATTCTGAAACGTCTCTTTCAGTGAAACGTTTCAATTCTAGTGAACATCATAAAGCTTCAAGTGGAGAAACATTCCCACCAATTGATGACAACCCAATCTCTGTGAAGGAAGTGTCAAGTGATAGTTCTCCAGCAAAAGATTCATCGCCCTATGAATTGATGCTCAAGAACCTGAATATGATTCGTCAAGCAACTATTAAATCTAAAAATGACACAGAGTCTATTACTAGCACTATCACACCTGTCGAAAAGAGCCACACCGATTCTGAATCTGCGAAGATCTTATCATCCCCAAAAAGCAATTCTGTTAAGCTGGCACAGCATGGAATGAACACTCCAAGCAATGACGCATCCAACAGTTCCACCACGTCCACAAATATGCCTATTACGGTGGCACAAAAGGGCACCAAGTATTCAAACGCCGATGTCTCCAGCAGCTCTTTGTCGTCTAAAGATACGCCTTCTACATTGGTGCAGAAGAACGTCAAATCTTCTAACAGTAAAGATTCTAAAAGTTCTAAATCCTCAATAAGTAAATCACCAATGGAGGAAAAGTGCACCAACTCTTCAAACTGTAGTTTGTCAAGCAGTGATAAATTGTCCAGCAGTAATGCCTCAAAGACAGCTGCAACTTCAACTGATGAATGTCCAACAACCCTTGATGCTACTCAAAACAGTGTCAGAAATTCTGTTAGAAATTCTGCTATCAGTTCGCCATCCCCAAAGAAAGGTGATTGTGAGCCTGTAATTCCTGATGATCCGACACAAACTGCCCAAATAATAACACCTGGGAGCTCTAAAGCTGTCAGGACTAAGTCAAAATCTCTTGATGGCAGTTGTGCACGAAGTCGTGGTTCACCTCCTTCAAAGAAGGACAACAATAACGCCTCTGCGCTAGGTCCTGCTTTGCCATCGTCAAGTAAAAGATCCGATTCAAAGGAAGACACTTCAACATCCATCCCTGTTGTTGACCTCACAACTGGTATCATTCCACAAGCTCAACTATCTAATAAAGAATCTCATGAGAAGAGTAAAGTTACAGTTGTTTCAAAGGTTAAACCCATTGAGTCAAAGACGTCCACAAAAGAAAAACTAGCGTGCAAGGATTCAAGTTCAAATTTGCATGCACTGTTAAGTGTTTTAGGGGAGTGTGAACCCGAAAGTAAAGAGAGGGTCAAGAAAATGTTAATGGCGTTATTGAAGAAGTTTAAAATAAGTGATGTCATCTTAAAAAGTGAAATAGCAGAACTAAGAACAGCTGTTGGGCCTGTGGTGGAAAAGGGCCAATCTTTTGGAAAGGTTCTTGCAGTTCTTTTGCCAAGGACTGAATCAGAGGAGCACCGAAAGCCAACCAGTTCTTCAAAGTCCTCTAGTAATGAAATAGTTTCTATAACAATTGCTGAAGATTATGATTCATCAAATGCACAATCCATTGATTCACGTCATCTAGAAAAAGACAGGTCAGAGGTCTCCTGTTCGTCTAATTCAGATCCCGACTCTTCTGACAAGGCTAATGTGAAAGAGTCGGATCATTCAGAAGGAGTCAAGTCAACACAGGACCCAATTTCATCTAATTCATCTTCTAGCTCTTCTAGCAAGGCAAATAGGAAAGATTCCAAGGCAGATGCTTCAAAAGAAGCTTCAATTGAAAATTCAGAAAAGATTCAAACCACCAAAGCACTTAACTCACCTGCACAACAAATGAACCCAACCGTAGAAGAAACTAAACAGTCAACTTCACAACCTACTCCGAAATGTCACTCTTCAGATACAATAAATACAGAGTCAAATCAAATTGATACCCCCAACACAACAGGCAGTAATTCTTCTCCAAAGGCGTCTGGCAAAGCATCTTCATTAAAGGATTCTGTACAAACTCCAAAATCAGATGCCAATTCTATGAAAGATTCAACTGTTGATTGCTCGTTGACAGATACCAGCACTAATAAAGCAACTCCCAAATCCATCAAAGACTCGCGAAAAGCAGCCTCCAAAGATGTAACCTACAACAGTAGCTCTCTTCCTTTAACATCACCAAAAGCTACTTGCATTGACGTTGAAGATAGAGGATGTACCACAACTAACCAAAGCAATACTTCAAAAAGCGAGTCTACTACAATAACGACATTAAGCAGTGATACCTCAAAGACTTCTTCGTCAAAATATGAGTCTTCAGCAGTGCAAAAGAGCTCCTCAGATGGTAAAGACAGCACCTCCCTTGCCATGGCATCATTACAAACTGCTGAAAGCTGCTTGGCTTTGGGTGATAGTTCTTTGAATCTTTCAACAAAGAATCAAAGTACACCATCAAAAAAATCAGGTAGAACAGCTAGGAAAAGCTCTGCTCGAGTTACCAAACCACCAAAAGTAACTCTTAACCAACTAACTCCAGACAACAGTTTTTTGAAAACAAATACCAATGAAACCAGTCCTCTTATATCGATTTCTGCTTCAAAAGAGACTGCAAACGAAGAGCCAATGGATACATCAAGCGATATCTCTAAAGGTGACAAAACGTCCATGGCATCAACGTTCGTTCTCCATAACAACAGTGCTGATAATGCTAAAACAGATATAACGACTGCACCGGAATCAATTGCAGACAAAGTTGGTACTTACAGTACGTCTCCAAAGGATGTTCCAATGGATAGTTCAGGTGTACCAACTGTCAGCTTAACCTCAAGTTTACAGAACTCTTCAGAGACCGACAAATGCTCACAAGAAGAAAACTCAACGTGTGATGCAACACTTTCTAGTAATCTCTCAAAAATATCCAATTCTAATGAAACTTCCCAAACGACAATTCCAACGAAAGCATCACAAGGTTCCAGAGATAACTCTTCAGACTTGCCTCCTAAAATAAAAACAACAAACATTTCTGAATGCAATAATGATACAGCAGTGACATCTGGGACTGATACAGATGATATCCAGAGTCTACCCACACAAGAATCCATGGCCTTAACTTCTCAGTGTTTGATGTCACCTAAAGTAATGCCATCATCGTTTACTGTCTTATGTGATACTTTGTCTCCAACCATCTCACTAGCAAAGTCGCTAAACAATAAGCAAACGGATGAAACAGAAAATCAGCAAGAAGACAATCAAATAAATGCTAAACCTAAACAAGTCCAATTGGAAATGAAAGGTGCAGAAGACAACGAAAAAAATCACACACTGACACAGAGCTCAACAGAAAGTAGAGAAACAGAAGACAGAAGTGAAGACAACAATAAAGCTGAACAAAATGTACTAGAAACAGTGCCAGATGACAACCAGCAAATTGTGAAAGTTCATGAAAACGCACAAGAAACAGAACATAGAGAAGGCATGACGAGTAGCACCAATTCAAACCTTCTAGATATAAGTACAGAGTATCCAGTAGACAAGGACTGTTTGGGAACAGCATTGGATGAAGGTGATCAATCCGGGAAAGATGGTACCACAGGAATTGCAGATGAATCAAAAGGTAAAAGCTGCATAGATGGATCAGCAAATTCATCTGGAGGGTCAACGTTATCAAAGATTAATTCTGATCATAGATCCAATAATCAAACAAGTACTTCTGGTAGTGCAATTACATCTGCTCAAAGTCATCCATCTGATTGCTTTTTGTCATCAAAGGTTGGTACTAGATATGACACTCATAGTGCAGCAGAAAATTCAGATGTGTTATTGTCATCTCCCCAGGGTCATTCATCAGACATTGAACCCTCATCAACAAGAGCTTGTATCAGTGGCACTAGTCGTACATCAGAAGGTCAGGGCGGGTTAGCTTCATATACACTAAATGTGCAAAGCACTGCTGGCCCTAGCAGTGCCTCAGTGGCAAGCACATCTAGCACATCACAACTTGGCAGTAATAGATTTAATAATAAATTCATGGAAAAGATAAAACAATATAACAAAAAAGACCAAGCTAGCTTTAATAGTGTTCTAAAAGAAATATTGTATAAGCTCAAAAATGAAGGCTCTATATCTGTTTTGGATCTGTTAAGGTTACGCAAAGCAGCACCTAAAACCTTTCGTAAAACAACTGAGTTCAAAATGCTGTTGGAAATGTTTAACGTCAACCCAAGCAGTGGAGCCTCAAATGAAATAATTGACTTAACAACTTCTGATAGTGATGAAGAAGAAATTGCAAAAGACCATAAGGATGCATCTTCATCAAATGAAGCAACAATGTCAGGTATAGTCAGTCAAGAAACTGCTACGGCAGTGAGGGATTCAGTTGATACTGCAACAAGCGAATCAAATAACCAAAGTTTAAATCAAGATTATCTTTCTCAAAGTGATGTTGTTATGCAAGCTGCATCTGAGAATAGCTGTTCTGGCATTAATATGGAGGATGTCACTGTAACTACTGAAGAAAATACAAGCCCAGTTTCAGAAACTACACAAACGTCTGACTGGGACATTTTTAAGAAACTGCAAATTACACCAGAGCCTATGGATGAAAGCCCTTCAACACCTGACATACATGTGGCATCCAACACAGCTACTAATTCCACAATTGCATCATCGTCAGATAGTGTAACTCAAGCCAGAGTAAAGCCGTTGGATACAATAGTTGGAACATCAGATATGTCAAAAAGACAAGTGATATTTGACAAAGGTAATGATTTCACCAAGACTTCCTCAAATACTCTATCATCAGCAGCAATACCAGCTATCTCCCAGATGGACATCTCTTGTCCTATTATTATTTCAGCCGTATCCTTAAACACTGCAAATCAAGGTGCAAAGAATCCATTATCGGCAGTCCCACCATCCATTGTGTCATCACCAATTAATACACTGCCATCCAGGCAAGCAGTGCTGTGTGTTAGTCAACTGAACAACCAGAGTCCTATACCCACACCAACAAGGGTTACTACAAACATGATCCCATTAACACAATCATCAGCAGTCAATGGAAGATCATTTATTCCAATTGTTCCACCAAAAACGATTGACTCATCAATGTCAAATAGAACAGGGACCTTTCAAACAAGAATAAATCCTCTTACCAACACTACAGCTGTTCATCCACATCTACCACAGACCATGGCCAGAACCCCAACTGTACTTGCTCCATCCCACCGAGAAACGGATAGGACAATGTCACCACTGTCCACAGACACCCACAACAGACTTCCATCAGGGCTTGTTGCAGTAGCTCAACCAACGATCTCTGATGTTAGACATCCGACAGGTGGAAATGGGCCTGCAAGAGGTCAGCCCGTGGTCACTCCCATTAGAACACAAATAGGATTAAATGGGCCCCAGTCAACAGTAACTCCTCTAGGGCCACACCAAGGGCATACTGCATCTACACCATTACATTCAGCAGTAACTCAAAAACAAAACTACAGCAGTCCTGCAATCCCTCAGTTAACAGCTACTCCTCATAGACCACACCAAGGGCATACTGCATCTACACCAGTGCATTCAGCCATCCCTCAACTAGCCTTTTGTGCCCCTGCAATCCATCAGTCAGCAGTAACTCCTCATAGACCACTCCAAGGGCATACTGCATCTACACCAGTACATTCAACAGTAACTCAAAAACAAAACTACAGCAGTCCTGTAATCCCTCAGTCAGTGGTTATTTCTCAACATCCACACCAAGGGCATACTGCATCTACACCATTATATTCAACTGTAACTCAACAACAAAACTACAGCAGTACTGCAATTCTCCAAACACCTCATAGACCACTCCAAGGGCATGCTGTCACCATACCAGTACATCCAGCTGTCCATCAACAAGCTTTTGGTGGGACTGCAATCCATCAGTCAGCAGTAACTCCTCATGGAGCACTCCAAGGGCATAATGGATCCACATCAGTGCCTTCAGCAGCCACTCAACAAGGTTATAGTAGACCAATAATTTCCCAGTCAGCAGTGACTCCCAGCAGACTCCTGGCTGGAATTGAGAGGCCAGCACAAGACCAGTTAGCGTCAGTGACTAATAGTGCAGTAGGGACATTGGTTAGGACTGTGGTCAGTCGGTCAGCAGTCACTCACAGTAACCAATCAACTGTAACTCCCAACAGAACAGTAAACCATGTGCCCGCAATCAGTAAATCAGTGGTAATGCCCAACAGAACAACGGTCAATATGTCTGGTGTTAGTCAGTCAACAGTATCTCCAAATACAACTACAACATTCAACCCAGGCAGATCTAATATACATGTGCAAGCGGTATCCAAGTCAGAAGTATCTAATTCTTCACAGAAAAACTTCTCACCCACTATTCCAAGACCAGTGGTTTCAGTCATATCTGTCAATGACTCTACCATCCTTATGTGGGATCTTTTGGACAGATCCACTGTGCAGTCCATAGCATGTTATGAAATTTATGCTATACAGCTACAGAGCCATGAAACGATAAGTACTGAAGTTATTAGATCGAAGCCATGGGCACCACTAGGGGTTGTTAAATCTCTCCCTCCGCCAATGTGCATCACGCTAACAAATCTATGTGACGGTCTAAAGAGTTATATCATAGTACGAGCTGTAGACCATCAAAGAAGAGTTGGACGTTTCTCTGCTATTTGTGAAGTGAAGGCTACAAAGATAGAGGATGAGTAATTCTCTGCAATTATTGGCTTTTGAACTTGAATTTAAAGTCATCAGTTTTTGGAATTAAAACTAACAATTGACTCAATTTATGATGACTAAGGGGTACAAACGTGCAAGGAATTGACTAACTAATTGGCTTAGTTGATGATTAACAGTGGTTTTCTAAAAAAGGCCTTATATTCCTGATTTTGTTTTATAAAATCAAAACCCATAATTCTTGACTGCATTAACGCAAGTTCAAAGAGATTCACTGTTTTGCTGAAAATCAGGCATTTAAGTGAGATAAAATCTCATTGATAACAAAGAACACTGATATAATCATGAACTAATACAGAACAATGTGAATCACCTTATATTTGCTGCCACAGTGTTTTGTATAAAAGCACATAGCAATGAGAGAGAGTTTTGTGTCATCATTCATTTCAGTCTAGCTAAAACATAGTACTTCAAAGTATATTTATTTTCTGTAAATTGACAGAGATGGACTGCTAAACAGTCACTATCTCCCACCCAGAGCCTGTGTTTTTTTATTGTTAGTGCGACAAAGAAAGAGGGCTTCGTCATAATCCAATACTGGAAGCCATGTTTGATGGTTTCCGGATGTAGTTTTTAGAGCCTTTGATAGCGTCTATGGCGAGAGAAATTTTAAATCTCTCTTCAGTCATCATTTTGAAGATGTTACTGGTCAAGCTAAACGTAAGAAACAACAACAGGAAACCATAAAACATGGATTCTCATGTAGGATTATGCCAGATATCACTACTTTTGGATCATTTTCTGGGATTGGATAAAACAACAAAAACTAAAAAACCTTGGATTACAGTAAACAGTGTGTATTGTTTGACCCATAAATAACCTCATCAGTAATTTTTTGTTATTTTGTCCAATCCCAGGCATTCTTCTACTGGGAGTGATCTACAACACACTTTGATCCTTCATCATTTTTTCAAAAAATGTAATCCTAAAAATTTCTTACTGGATAATCTGCACAAGTTTTGTTATTTAAAAATTTATATTATTATATTATATTATTGCTATTAGAATTTCAACAAATCAATTATTCTAAAGATTTATTATTGAAAATCATTAATTAGCTGTGCAAACTTCACACTTCAAAGATGATATATTAATTGCACAAATTATTGTTTTGTTGTTCAAATGATGTCATCAGAATTTTAAAGATATTTTCAAAGATTATACAGAGTCCCTTTTAAGGATATATGATGTAGACACTTCAATAAACACCCACAAAACCTAGTCAATAAGTATTTCTTGGCAGACTTTGCCATTTTCAATACCCCCTTTATATGAGTTCCTATATAAAAAAAGAAATCTTTTGCCAGGTTGTTATTTGTGGGTGTTTACTGTATTAGTTAATGAAGTGAGAAATGCAGGTTAATCCACAGAACCAGGTTAGCACTTTCCATCCACTGGATAATAGATTTAGTATCAGGCTCTCCAGTAGACGAGAAGGAAAAGGTGCAAAAAGGGAAAGATTGGCTCCTTCCCAGAAGAAGCTCCTTTCCTAGAAGGTCTGATACCCTGGCTACCATCAAATCCATATTCAGTGGATAAATTCCAATTCTCTCTGTACTGGATAACTTTGGTGCAGCTTTGTACAACCAGACCCACCACCCACCAGAATCTCATGAAACCACTTTAGACATAAGTAGAGATTAATCTTCTTTATTTGTGATCTGATAGAGCTTTACCTTGCTTGGCAGAGCTTGCTCAAAAGAAACCTCTGCAAGGACTCCAAACATGTTCTCATTTCAAGTGATGTAATGTGGTGCTTGTTGGCGTCAACCTGCACATGCTTGACGAAAGATAAACACGTCTTTTGAGAAATCTCTGCCAAGCAGGGTAATAGAGTTTGAAATTTTAATATGTATATAGTATTCCTTGTTATTTATAACAAATGAAAGTATATGATTTGTTTAATATATGAGAGAATGAATTTTGCAATAAAGTTAATGTTCACATATAGAAATTGTTCTTGTTAGAACTTGTGTTCTTAGTTTTTGAAAGTCCTTTGAAAATTTACATTGGATTTACTTTTGAACGATGTCGGTACACACTAGACGACAAGTTGCAGCGACTTATCCCCTCGACAGGTCGCTTCAGTGTGAACTGGTTCAACAATCCAACTGGTTGCACTTCGTGCGGCAAGTCACAGCAACAAAATTCTGTCGCGGAGCCAACAATTTTCACCAAAAATACTTGGTACACATGAGGAGAAATTGTCCCTGCAACCTGTCACTAAGAAAAGTCGCTGCAACTTGTCGCTTAGTGTGTACCGACCTTTAAACAACTCTGCACCTCTTGCTGCATACACAAAAACGAGATAACTCATGGTAGAGCCCACATGGCATGTAGTCCATGTAATGTCTTCAAAAAACATATTGTGTTTTATTGTCTACCTTGCTATTGTATTGTATGCATTCTATTGTCATTTTATGAAAATATTACAGCAACTGAGTGCTTATAGGCTCTCCCGACAACTGATAAGTCCATAACTGTACAATGTAAAATAAAAGAGCTGTAATATTACAAATCCTTACTTTTGGTGCAGGCTGTCATAATGAATGTCCAAGATTGAGTACATACTCCCTTCACCCCTTTATAATATTACCTTCCTAAACTACCAAATCAATATATTACTCATGAAAACGCTATGAAAACAGGAACACAGTTACATAGGTATTTCATATGGCTCTCGTGAGTTTTACCCATGAAACATACAGTTTTGACTGATAGGTTTTTCAAAGCTTTCATAGCATTACCTGAACTCAAATCATACTTGCTATATAGTTTTCAAAAAGCTAGGAAAAACCTATGAAACATTGTCCCATTTTTCAAAGTGTTTTCAAAGGTAGAATGCAAACAAAAAGTTGTGACGCACCATTAACTATTTAGTACAAAATAGTGCTAATCACAAACAAACGAAAATAATAGAATTAGCATAAAATTGTACTATTAAAGTTTCCAGTCAATTATAAAAAGTACAAGAATATTGAGAATTCATTATTAGTGTTTAATACTTGTAGTATTGCAGTAACACTGCTAACACAGACAGACCAAATCAGCTTTTAAGCACGCTAAGATTGGCTAAAAAAACTATTCGACCATAAACTTTCAACGGACGGGAATCTGCATTAAATTTGTATTAATCTTGTGTGCCCTTTTTATGTACGGCAAAAGTCATTTGTTCACCAATTTCCTTGACATTAATGCATATATTCTGCATTAATCCGTATTATCTGGATAAAGTGAAGACTGCTGGAGACATAATCCAGTCAGAATTTAGATTTTCCAATGAGCTCGAAGGAAATTTCAACAGATACTTCGATCTTTTCATGTACGACTTGTATCATCTCCGACTAGAGACCTCTTTCCAAACCAGGATTTTTCTTGCTTTTTATGTGAGCAATTCTGTTATCAAGTATTTTCCGCTTTAACGTCAGTAAGCTCTGTAATGTTCGTAGTATTGGTGCTTGAATCACCATCTTCAACTGATTGAGTTTTTCTTCGGTTAGTCAAAAAACCGCATAGTATAATGCAAATCACCAACAATATCAGCAAAGAAACACCACTATAAAATGCAGCAGGCTCTAAGCCACCAATTAGGTTAGAGGTTTCATCAGTTTTTGATTCAATTGTTGTTGAATTTGTAGGAGAGATTGATTTGAGTTCAGCTGTGGTCCGAGGAGTTTCGCTGTACAGCGAACTTGAAACTTTTGCCTCAGCAGTGAAGCTTACAATCAGCAAATGCGTTACAAAAGCTTGAAAGTTGATGACTGTTTTAGCTTCAAATGTCATCATTTGCTGTTGTTGTTTCCTGTGTTGGTTAAATGATATTTATTTCACGAGAAACACTTAAGAGTTTTGTTATAACGAACTTGTCACAATGTTTTGAATGTGGTTTTCATCGATCCGTGAAACAAAACAAACAAAGTCATATGATTTTCTCGTGGGTCAAACTTGTTTTGAAAACCGGTTTTTATTTTTCAGCGTACACAGGAAGCCCAAGAAAGATTGCAGATAAAATTGTACTAGTTTGGATTTTATTTATTATTTTTTTTTTTCAATTCCGGCAATGAGGACTTATTGGATAAACGGGAAAAGACAAAAATAAAACAAGAGAAAAAGAAGAAAGAAAAAGAAGAAAGAAGAAGAAGAAGAAGAAAAAAAAAAAAAAAAAAAAAAAAAAAAAAAAAAAAAAAAAACAAGGAATAAAGAAAGGAAAAAAAACTGGCGAAAGAACTTCAAACAGCTGCCCTGCTTGGCGTATAACTGACCACAGACAGTGAAGTAGAATCAAATCACTTTTACGTTATCTACATTGACTCTGAGCTATTCTTATTTTTGGATTCAGGTTTCTGATATATAAAGGGCCCTATATTGGATTGAGACTCTGACGACTCCCTCTGTCGTATCGTTCCCTTACAACAATATACACAAGCCATAATTAGCATCCCGACTATTACGACCAATAGAATAAGAGCGATGATTAATGGTAGGTGAGCATCAGCCATATTGAATATATCTAGAACGAAAAAAAAAAAATGAATTTGTATGATCAGTTGGGATACGATGATGATGGTGGTGATGATAATGATAGTGATGAATGTGATGATGGTGATGATAATGATACTGGTGATAACTAGTGTTCCTAATGATACGGTGGCGATAGTGATGAACATGATGATGATGATAATGATGATGATGGCGATCATAGTGGTAATCATATGGTGTTGAATATCAATTTTTTTGCGCATTTTTTTAACTGAAATAAATTTCGCGATTTTGAGAGGAAATCAAAATCACTGAAGCCGTATTTTAAAATTTCACGTATCAGTTTCTCTTATCAACAATAAAAAGGTAATTTTGACCTCAGATTTGTAATTTCTTTTACATTTTGATATAATGAAACATCAATTATTTTATTTGCAGTCCTATATTTAATATTTCGAAATCGTGAAATATAGAAGAGTACGGATGTTGATCTGATCGCAATCATTGCTTTTGATATATTGATTGTACATGAAAAACGTTCGTGACTTCCCTGATGTTTTACTTAATTTCTATTGAAATAAAACCCACATATGTGTTCCTGGGGTTTGGTGATTATCGGACATATTGAGTTCGCCCATTCTTATCAATTACCTGTTGTACTTATATTAGTAATTTAATTACTGACTCTTTTCACAATAAAAGTACCTCGTTTCTCACAGTAAGATCCCGAAGTATCAATTTGCGTTCTTAATTTTGTCACTCAAAAAAGAAATTACAAAAAATAGATCTAAGTACCAATAGATTTAAAATACGGACACTTATTTTCTAATATTGCATTTAAAGATTAGTTGAAGTTACTTTCGTTTGTTGTTTTATTTATTTTGATTTTTTCAAAGTGGTAATACCAAAACGAATTATCAAATTATTACCAATCCGCTTAATTCCTTCCGAAAGTTACGAGGAACAATCTCAGAATCTGCCATTTGTAATATCTAAAAACAATAATTGTTTCACTGTGACTAATACTGCCGATCAGAAACTACTTCTATAGCTTACCACTCTCTGCGTCTCTGCTCCGCTCTATCCGTTCTTAGTCTTTCATCTCAGCTGTCTCGCTGTGTAGACCTTCGATTATCCGCAGCCAAATGTCACGATGCCGATGGGCCGGTGGTAACGTTCTCTTTTTGTTTCTCTTATTTGAAAATTAAACTTAAAGTGTTAATCTTTATATTTCTCGTTCAGTCCGTCAAATCATCTTCTCCTTTGCTTGTACTTGAGATGGTGTACTTCTGACGGTTGAAGTTGTGCATCTTGAAAATCAACATTTTCATCAGATTGCATGAAGACAACTTCAATGTGTTTTCAATTGAGTAGAGCGATTTTTAAACCCCAAGCTATAGATAATTCGATAAGATTGTTGGCATCTAAAAGCTTTCAGTTTTGTCAAAGATGAAGTTTACTTCATCGGTTTTTCCACGTTGCATCTAAATTCCAGTGAGAATTACCTTCTAGCTCAGTATAGATTGATTTTCCCTTTCTCTCTTAAATTTGAGTTCTTTGCAGTAGATTGGATAAGTGTTGAATAAATGTATACGCAATCAGTACAATATAGAAAAGGAGTTATAATTCCTTATCAAGATCAACTGTGCACACTTGTTTAGTCAAGAACGCTGACCTGTTCTTTTCGCTTCCTCAAAAGAGCTTGCTGCTAGCTATTAAAAGAAATTACAGTCAAGAGTGAATTTCTTTATCTGGTTTTGCTCTCACGCTGACGAACTAGCTGTTATTCTTTTACCATACAAAAATGTAAAGTGTCTTGAAGTCTCAGTTGAGAATTGTTCAGTTCTGAGATTGATACGCAATTTACGTCTTTCAAAGTTGTTGATGCTTTTTTGACGAAAAACTATTTCCACTACTGCAGGGAGATACTCTATCGTTTTGATTGTTCACCCTCCCAAGGTTTTAACCAGATCCGTAGTATATCATTGTCACAGCTGGCACGAATTGTTGCCGTAGTTATTGCTAGAGTTCAGAAAAAGGCGTGTATTTAGTATGCAACAGAAAATTATGACGAACTTTTGAAGATGGACAAATACGACATACGGGTGCGATATTTGACTATCAACAAAGATTCAAAATGAATATTGATAAGAGCGATAGATTATATAACCATTCTGATATATAGTTTTCACAAACAATATTTAATTATTTAATACTACAGAAACCTTAGATTGCCAGGACATGAAGTTGAAATTTTTGGCAAGTTAATGTGAAAATGCGCCTGTACTCAGATTAAATTTTTTGGGGTGTTATAAAAGAGAGTTGTTCACAGTATTTTTGAAAAGAATATACTGTGGTCTATAATCAAACGAAAAACATGTTATTATTTGCGTAGATATTTTGTTAACTATACTTAATAAGGTCAAGAAATGATATGGCTATATAGTTTACAATAATCAATTATTTAAGAAAAAGCATCGAATTGACTGACTCAAAATTTCTTTAGCAATATATGTGCCTAATTTTTTTAAATTAAGTTATAGAGTAATAGTTCTTTGATGAACCCTTTTGTGGTGAAAAACTGTGAAAAATTGATCAGTCGGCTTTTGTTAATGTTACTTTGAAATACGTTCTACTCATTCTACTTGGAACAGGAATTCCTCCATTGTTCAATGTAGGAATCAATGATATTCTTCTCTTACATCAAGATAAACGACATTCAGCTTACATTAGTTTTGTCACACTCGTGTTATTAAACAACTTTCTTCACTGAAATCCGTACAAAATTGTTCTCAAACCGTGTAATTTCCTATTAAAAGATGTTTTGGTCTATCTTTGGTTAACCCGCGGTCTACAAAGTCTGCAGGCATGTTAATCCTGAGTCTATTTTGATAGCCTCCATCGCTAGCTATTTACAAATATCCTTTGTCCATGCCGGACCATTGCCATTCTTATAATGATAATAACTTTAATATTTTACTGCGAATATTCACATGACGTATTCAATAAAAAGCTCCCTGTCGCGACCCTGCAGTGTCTTCATCTTGAGTGAAAGCTTTTCTTTCCTCGAGTTTCTTTTGCAATGATAGCCATATTCTGAGTTAATTGTCTTTCTTTTTTAGCTCAAGGAAATGAGTTTCTGAGTAGCGATAAATCAAAGTGGATTCCACGGCGAGATATATGATTATTCAATAAAATGTCTACGGGAGCTTTCGGATGTATAGCAAACGACAACGGCTCTTTAGAAAACGACTTAACTTTGCCCTCAACTCAGTGTAATTTTCTTTTCAGCTATCAAGTCATAAAATATAGTATTCTCTGATAATTTTGTCCAAAAATTGTAAATGTAAATGCAACCCTAAGAGCGAAATACACTTGAATCTTGAATCTTGACATCCTCTTAAGAAGAATGTGGTCGTTGTGGGGAAGTAGTAGCTGAAATATGTTATATTCCAAAGTCAAATTGTATAAACTAGTTTTAACTGGTTCATTGATTTCAGTGAAAAAAATTGCTTAATGAATGAATGAATAAAACCTTTATTTAAAATTAATACATATAAATACTGACAGGGTAGTTTCTTCAGATCTTAAAACTGAGACCTGCTATCCATGAGAGCCCTGCCAAATATTTAAAAAATAAATACAAAAATATCAATAAATATATAAATCTAATTAATCTAACTATCATGTACTTATTGACCAAGGGAGCACAGCAAAATAACGTTTTTTTGGAGGAAGTTTTCTTTAGTTATCGGTTTATTTCGCCATTTTGTTTTGTAAGACTATCAGCTGACCATATATGAGCCCTTCCATATATTTACGGTCAGCGGATAGTCCTACAAAATGACGACAGAATGAACCCGATGAAACATCGAAAACATCGCAAAAAGGACACCATTTTGCTTTGACCGCCAAATGCGTCACTTGAATGTTTTTTGAAACAAAACAAAAAACAAAACAAAAAGAGAGAGAGTCTAACATCTGGGCTCCTAGAGTAGTTGTCTGATTAATTGGGCCGATTTAGTACCTTGTCGGAATCAAGGCTGCTTGAGATGCTTGATAAGAACTACCTAATTCATCATTCAATTGACCGCCCTACCCCTAACCCCAAGTCAAGATCGTAAAATTAACCGAACAGGCTAAGGAGTTAAGCCTAATCAAGTATAATCGCTCACGATCGCCGGATCAGCGCTGAAAATGATGCCAGCGATCGTCAGCGATTATATGGAAACACTTTTCAGCGATCGAAACACATGGAAACAATTGACAGCGATCGTGAGTGATCCTCGCATCAATAATTTCAGCGATCGGGCGATTGTGAGCGATTATATGGAAACCAGGCTTTAACGGTGTTTTAACAGCATCGATCAGGATATTTGCGTTTGTAATTCATTGGTTTATTTCTCACTCAAACTGGTGATAGACTTCTTTGTGAGGATGTTTGGGAAATTCAACATTTTTAAGCGTTATTTAAAATTAGACATTTGAGTCACTGGTGTATGTCTGAATCAAGTCAATCTGATGTTTGTGAGCTTAAAGTGCTAAGAGTAACGCCCACGATTGTCTTTTTGTCATGAGATACACATTAATAAACCACGCATTTTATAAAACACGTGATTCGGTACACTTACTGAAAAAAAGAAAGATACAACCAAGCCTTTCAATTATTTGGCATACGGTACAAATGGTCAAAACATTAAAAATCTGCTGAGAAAAGTACCGTTAAATCGTTTTGAACCGCACCAGTTTTCAACCTACATTGTTGATATTGCTGGTACTTTTTAATCGATCTGTTTCAATCAATTTTCTTCTCATTCCCTTAATTTTTCTGGACATCTTTTACATATTTTTCCAGCTTATTCTGAACGACAACTAACCTGTTTTATCTCCCCGAATGTTTAGGTGTTGGGCATTTACAGTACATGCAGTTACTGAATTCTCAGCCATATTCTCTGAAAAATATGTAAGAACATTGTAACGAGTAATACTATGTCCATGTTTTCATTCTGTTAGAATTGTTATGGGATCCATGAGATTGGTACGGTATTGTTACGCCGATACAACCAAGAGCCGGTAGCTGCATGGTTTGAAGGTTGTTTTTAGAAATTGCGATTATGATACGGTACTAGTACTGTTTCCCATGCACTCTTACGAAAACAACTCTATCTAACAGCCGTTTTATATTAGTAATAGTTAGTGTGATAATAATATATAAGACACACGAGGTAATAAAAGTCGAATGTTTTCTTAGAAATTACGACACTATATATATGGACGGTTTCCCATCCATGCAAAACGACTCTGCCCGTGCTCCAGGTCGCTACAACACTTTACCGGATAAATTTGGAAATGCTACTTTTAATCCGAAACCGAGACAGACGTTTCTGATTAAACAATCGAATTAACGTTTCAGTGTGGGCAGAAGATCGAAAGGGAAAAATAAATCTAGATTTTCAAATTTATCCTAGTTAGTCATATAGACATGGCCCAGTCTTCCAAATAAACCGTATGTGTGACCTAAACACACTATACGTCTCTCTATGTCTCTCTATGAGATAACATCAATTTACAGGCATCCTTAACGGGTCACTGAGTCCTCAGTGAACAAGACTATACAACCCGCAAAACGAACCAAGCCATAAAGAAGCACCCGTCTTTGCAGTAAATAATGCAGCTACGAACTCTAAAGGCAGGATCTAAAATGACCACAAAAACCATCTAAAAAATATTCATTTCTGTTAAAGTAAAAAGGATTCGTAGAATTGTCGAAAGAGAGAGTCCACATGTGGTAAATTCGAAGTGGGTTAATTTGTCAGAGTTTTCAAGATCAAGGGTGTGATATCATAAATTATGATGTAATTTATTTGCCTATCACGGCTTGTGCCTTGAACTTATAAAAAATACATAGACAATTTTGTCGGCTTCTGGTCACTGTGTTTTGGGTTTTATTTCGTGTATAGTTGGTCTGTTCTAACTTGGTCCCTATATTTATCAGGTGAGTTCGGGTCACTTTCCCTTCATGTGAGATGAATATCAATCGATATTTTCCTAGAATGCATATATATGTTTTACAATATTGTAGACATGTTTTCTGTAAAGTTAGACATAACATGGTGACGATAATAAGTTCAATATGGTAATTATTCAACGCGTTTATGGAGGTCAATAACAGCAATTACTGCCCTGGTGATATGTGTGTCGTTAGCTTTAATTTCAGTTAACCATTTTTTGCTAGGAATAAAGAATAGGAGAAAAAAATCATATACTTTTGGCGGGAATCAAACCCATGTTTTCGATAGTCTAGTTCAATGTGCTAACCACTACAATACAACACCAACCACGATGGCAGCGTAGCCGGGATATGAGTTGCAGGGCAACCGTGTGGATCCCAGAGCGATATTTTTCTCCGTGAGCAAGATAGGGGCTTAAGGCTTTTTTATTCGTAAATCAAATTGCGGTGTTGATTCGGTGACTATCCAATGCGTTTTGGCAATAAATCCTAATACTGCGTCTTTGCCTCAATTATTCCACAAAAGCTGTATGTATTTAAAATGTTGTTTTGGTTTTAAGTTTGTTTGGCTGGACAAAACAAAAAAACAAATCGAAAATAATTCATACTTCAGTCTACGTAATTACGATAATTATTCAAAGCGCTTAAGAAACAATTATTATGAATTATTGACCTGTAAGATAACACATATTTTTTCTCCAACTTATCGAATCAGTGTTTGATAGTAGTATTTGAATATTTCCAAATATGGTTAGTTGAAACCCAAACTCCACATCTATGGACTCTTCAAGTGGAACTAGTAACCAATTTAAATATCTAAGCAGATAGCAACTGAAAAGCTGTTTTATTCTCTACGAGCCAAGGCATTAACTATAATTCATTATAATACAACAAATGTCCACATTGTAAGCAGATCGGTTGGGTTGCGTTCACACTCTGAAAAAATTGTTACCCGGTTACGCCTTTATTTTAAGTAATCTAAAATTTTGTTCCGCTATAACAATAGTACAGTATCTCTTTTTAATTCTCTTTTACACAGCCGTACCAGACGGCTAGTATCGCAAAAAGACTCTTCAAAAAGTAGGGATTTCAGTTGAGGAGACCTGCCTAAGGTCAACACTGAAAACAATCTTTCTAACCTGGAAAGACGTTTTGGTAATATTTCGTAAAGCTAGTGGCACATGTGACGTCAATAATCCTCAAAACATCATGGCAGTTATTTACCAAACTGTATATTTTCCATATTTTTAAAAAAATGGTCGGGATTGTTTAGTTTCTAATAAGTGTCTTCCGAAATGACGTAGTACCAATGAAGTTCATTGTTACGTATGACATGACATGACATTGACGGAGTTCAGAGGAAACAAAATAATGGCGAACAAATCTACAAAGATGGGTCAAATAATTGAATGATCCCTTATTTTTCTAAGGAAAATATCATATAATAGTTATAGAATACATCGCTTCGTCAACATCTTCAAGACGTCTTTATGCTTGCAACACGTGACTGTATATTTTCTATTTGAATGAATAGCTAATTTCTAACTAGCGTTTCGCCATTTTAAAGAAAAATAGAAATAAGTAGACTCAACTTTTATCAATTCAAAATTGTAGTTGTAGAATTGAAATTGTAATTGTAGAAATTGCAGTCAAGATTTGTATCAGTAAACAAATATGAGTACTGGTTGACTTTTTGTGACATTTCTTCACAAAGTTTCGAGACGTTTACCAATGTTTTAATCCTTTTTCAAAAAATGTTTGAATTTAATATGCGATTTAAGTGATACTACACCTATTATTACCTATTACTATTGTTATTTTGATAACTGTTTAACAAGGTCAGACGTCTCCGATACGATTAGTAAATATAAGCGTCTTATGATGTTAATCCTATCTGATCAAACGTCTTTGTTTTTCAGAAAAAGATGTATCAAGCACGAACGTTTTGTTTATTGGCCATTCTGGCGATCATTTCATATGGTAAGCCAAACTTGCTTATGGTGTGTAGATATTGGTGCGAATGATACGAAGTTGATAGTGAACGTGACAAAGTCGATGGTAAAATTGGTGATGATTGGTCGGTGATAATATTTGATAGTAGAAGAAACAAAATTGGTGTAATGATAGTTGATAGTAAACTTAACAAAGCTGGTAATGATGGTGACTTGATACCATAATAATAACGACACAATGATAACGATGGTGATGGTAATGACGATGAAAGACGTCGGTGAAGTTGATTATGATGATAAGGAGTTGACAGCTTTGAAATATATTTCATGGAGCATGTATAATGTCTATAACGCTCCAGTGGTATAAGGATTAGTACAGATATACAATTTATAAAGCTGTTTATTGCTCTAGCTTAAGATTAAAAGAATACGCACAGGAAGATATAAGTAAAAATAAGTAAAGACCGCACTAATCATAAGCAAATGCATCCTGTCAGCTAGAAATAACCCAGTACGTTATATGCTGTGACCCTCCCACCAAACCCAATGCATGAAGCTCCACGTTTCCCTCATCATAGACATCGTGCATGCACGTCCTCAGGCAGTACAGACATTGGGGATTCATCCACCAATACCCCCGGTGCCGGATACTCCGACATCTATGAAAACACCGGAGACACCATCTAGCAAAGAAACTTCTAAAACTAAAGAAACGCCGAGAACGCCAAAGACTCCAGTTACACCGGAGAGTCCTCTAACACCATCTTCCCCGGTAACCCCGGAGACACCTGTGACACCGGGTACCGTACCTACTGTTCCGGATAGCCCGGGCACCCCCCTTTACCCCTGCATGGACATCTTTGGTGGTTGCTTTTACGAGAAGCCAACCTTGTTTGAGTTTCAACATGAGCTGCCTCGTACACCGGGTCCCGATGATTTACCGGTGATACCAAATGTCGATGAGGACTACGACATTCCAATTGCCCCTAAGGCACCGAAACGTTGGGAGGTTATGGAGAGAAATGGATAGAACATCATACATATAGCACAGGAAGAACTCCATATGTATATGTAGATTATTAGTTACTACACAATAGATAGATATATTACTTGCAAAGTTATACGAGTCTCTATATAGCAAAACGTATCCGTATGTGTGATCGCTGGCGATAAAATTCACTGGATCCTTAAAAAAATTAAAACTTATATGAAATGGCTTTCTAATAAAGTATTAATTTATAACAACAACTACATTTTGCATGTTTTTATAATAAAATACTAAATTGTTTATAACATGTCCCAAAAGTTTGACATGGCACATATTATTCTAATTATGATTTCTGAATTATTTGTTTTCAGGTTTTGCTAAAAGCACAAGTGAGTATTTATTATTTTGATTGTTAAATTACTTGATCACTCTTTGCTTATGTTTTTCGCTGCCCTCAATCGTCAGTGGAATCGAACTCCAGACCGTACTGACTTCCAGAAGGTCTTAGGGATGCCAGTAATCTTATCGGGCATCTGTAGGCCTTCTGTATAACTAAGAAGATATTTTCTCAAAAAAGCTAATTTAACTATTAGAATAATAGATTTTGAAAAGAAACGAAACAACGTTTTCAAAAATCCAGAACCCACACCTGATGTCGTGTAAAAAATCTTGTTGATGTATGATATGTATGAATTATAAATCATATCGAGTATGATAGATTAGCCTAGCAAAGCACCAGCTGAATATTTCTGCAAACGAAATTAGTATTTTATTGATTGATTGATTGATTGATAAACTATAAAAGCTGTTGCGAATTCTATTTGTTGTGTGCTGTGCGAAAACTGATCATCATACCGTAGGTTGCTCCCGTGTCCATAAAAAGCTTGAATAAGTTTTAAAATCCTATTTCAGAAAAAGCCCATGTAGAGCACAAATCCAAGAAACAAGGAGGTAAGTCAAATGCTATAATATCATCCTTCATTAGTTCTTAACTCACATATGAAGCTATGAGGTAGTCTGGGTTCTAATTAGCGAAACAGATGGCAAAATATAATACAGAGATAAAATTTTTTCGAGTGCCAAAAATCAAAGAAACATAAAGATGTTTTGAAAAGTGCACAATAAGAGCAATTGTTAAATAAAATTAAAAGTGACGCAAGTACATTTTACGTTTGTGGGTAATTTTATCAGTGCCCAGGATGCCTCGTCAAATAGTGTCGGAGTTGGAATGGTGACAACCTGCAAACCAACCTTTCTCAAGAATTTGATATCATAAATTCAAGTTTTGAATATAAAACTTCAAGAATTGTTTGATACAATTACTGATCTTAAACTTTTTAAAGACACCTTTCCAACACAAGTAATCTTATTCTCAAAAAGATATTTGTGAGAGTTAAAACAATGGCTGCATTTTATTTCCAAAAAGAAATTTACAAGCTTCAGACCATCTGTCAAAATGTCTACAAAATCTACCCCTTGAGCTTTTGAAGACCAACTCGAACACTAGACATCATTAAACGACGTGAGCGACGGTGGCAGAGGCTCGCCATTCCAACTCCAATAGACCTTTGTAGTTCTTAAAAGACTGAAATTACGACGAAAACGAACAGAACAAGTACACACCATAAAAACTACTTGGACTATTTGCTGTAAAAAAAACTTGGCATAGCGATACCACGTACTTAGACGATGTCAACAACATTACAAATGAATACAAAGTAGACTTTAAAAATGATTTACTCTGCAAGCCATTCTGGACTGAGACAAAGCGTGCCATGCCACTATTTGAAATATCTTAAAACAGCGAAAAACAACCCTTCTCAATTTTATCATAAAAACTATGCTCTTACAAAATGCTCCATAAAAGCTAGCTTGCTTTTAAGTCAAATTAAACTAATTCAAAATAATATTGAATTTTGTTTAAAATCTAGTTTGAACATGTTTAAGTGTTGTTATAAATGTTTGAGGGTTGGTATAAATATCTAAATATATAAAATGGTAACCGAATGGTAATTTCAAAAACAGGGTTGGCAAATATAAAGTTTTATAAAACCCGATTAAGATAAATCGTAATATTATCTAAATATAAATGCATGAATGTACAAATAAGAAAACATGCATTAGAAGTAAGCTTAAAGCCTATATAATGCAGTAAATCTAAAATGGTATCTTCAATACGACTGACAGATCACATGACTGGATGACGTAACAGACAAACGGACAGCTCATTGGCTGTGAAACAATTTAATTTATTTTGATTGGCTAATGTGCCACAGGTCATATCTCCAGCGCAAGAAGAACACACACCAGCAAAAAGTCTGGCGATTTTGAGTTTAATGGAGGTTAAGAAAACTTTTTTTTTTATTTTATTTTATAATTAATGCTGCATGGATCATATTTATGAAAATGCATGAATTGGATTTCACCAATTTAATAGAGTATTATTAAATTTTGAGTCGATAGAAATTCCAAAACACAAAATTACAAAACAGAACCCACTTTTGAAAAAAAAAGAAAGAATTTTCCTGGATTTTGTTTTTTACAATTGGAGTTGGAATGTGCTCACTGTTATTTTACGACTGCTAAAAACTACCCAGCCTTTTAATAGAAACCTTGATTTATACTAGCTATATCGAACGGGCAGAATCTCGGAGGACAAATGCTATAAAAATGTGACAGTGCATAAATGTATAAAAATATCATTATAGATAAATATACAGTTCTAGTACTTTAATTTTTTTAAGTAGTTATTTTCCATTAATTGGCGATCCCCATTTTAGTTCATTCACTGATAAAACAGACATCAATAATAATAGTACGTTAGAGAGTGCTGCTCATTCCATTCAATTTACTTGGTTTCGTATTTGCATTTCTTGTTTCAGTTCCAGGAGCTATGGACGGCGGCATGGGAGGAGGTAGGTGCCATTCCAAGAATTTCATCTAAATAATGGGTTTTAATAGCGCCATGAACTTACTCGTCTCCCTCGCAGGGTCTCAAGATTTTTCCGAACAGACAGGAAAGGGATGCGAGGGAGTCTATAAACTTACCAGACCTAAACAAAACAAAGTGTGCTGGGAGAGAGGAGGCTCAACCCATTCACGTCCACAAGAACTCACAATATGTTTGAATAAAAGTATAGAATTAGAAAAAAAATATTATATAATCATGGCGGAAATCGAATCCACGTCTTTGGTATTCTTGTCCAATGTGTAAAAAACACGACACCACAAGACCAATTACACTGGCGACTTGGCCGAAATTAAATATGAACAATAGGAACAATGTGAGAATCTCAGAGTGATATGTTTCTGTGTTGTAATTGCACTTGCCAAAGTCTCATCTTGTTCATATTTTATTGCAGGTTTTGGAGGTGGAATGAGCCCAATGGGTGGATTCGGCGGTGGAATGGAAGCTATGGGTGGTGGAATGGGTGGCGGTATGGGTGGAGGAATGGACATGGGAGGGATGGGTGGAATGGGAGGAATGGGAATGGGAGGAATGGGCGGTGGAATGGGTGGGGGTATGGGTGGCGATATGTCGATGGGCTTTAACGCTGGAACCACAACTATTGGGGGTGCTGGTGGAGCTACGATGGAAGGCCCCATGGGCAATATGATGGGCGGTATGATGACCCCTAGTGAAAGCAATGAGGGACCTGTGATGGGAAAACAATTTATTGAAGGCGCTGGTAAGTATAGGACTTTATTATATTTGTACAATTTATTAACAAGGTAACTTTCATCTGACTACGTGCCTTAATAATAACCATGTTTGCCGAAAGCTTTCGGGTAAAATATTAATAAAAATGTTACAAACTCAACATGCATTTTGTTATAAGACACACAACATAATGAAAATACCTATTAACGTTTTAAATTGAATAAAAAAAAATAAGAATAATTTTTTTTCAATTATTGATTTGGTTTTACCGCTTGTTGGAATTTCGGGACTATGTGGTTAGAGTTCTTGAGACCTACCTTGTAACCTTCACCAACTAGAAGGGAATCCTGATCCTGGTTTCGACTTCTTTCTTTTTAGTGTAGTAGCTTAAAAAAGCTTTTAAATATTTCGGTTTTTACACTTTAACACCACTACTTGTTTTCTTTGCAGGTATGGGCGGTATGGGTGGTATGAACAGTATGGGAGGTGGTGGTGGTGGCATGTCGATGGGAGGTATGGGCGGTATGATGGGCGGTGGAATGGGCGGTGGAATGGGTGGAGGCATGGACAATGGAATGTCGATGGAAAATCCTATGGCTGGTATGCAAAACATTGAAAGTATGGGAGGACTTGGCTTCAAAGGAATGCAGCAAGGTAGGTGAATCGGGATCAATGGACGAATGAATGATCGACCATTAAAATAATGGAAAGGTTCGGAGACTCGATCCCAATCATGTTCAGCTTTTTTCTGGATTTTTTGTGTCTAATAAATCGTTTTATTTTAAAGTTTCCATTTGTTAAATGGTTGTAAAAATTCGTATACTCCAATGACACCAATGAATTTTCTAAAAAGAATTTGAATTAATCCTTTTCTATTTTAGATTTAAGATTTTGAACTTAGATGTATTTTGGGCGAGATATTTCAAGCTAAACTGTTTGCAAATTAGAACTAATTCTCACAGGAAAAAAATCGTGATTCCCAAAATGGGTTAATTTTGGGTTATGGTTGGGAAATATTACAAAATCCAACATTGGGTTCAAATTTGGGATTACTAAAATGGGTTTATTTTTGGTTATTGTTGGGAAAGTGCAACAAAAACCAAGAAAAAAACATTCTGGGAATCACAAATTTTTCCTGTGTCTGTATCAGTATTTACAGATGCCTTCTCGGTAGTGATTTTGGATTGCTCCCGTATTATTCTAGATCAGACGTTATTAATGAATTTGATAAATATAATTTGAAATATTTCTTTTCTTCTACAGGAAATCAAATGATGGGCGGTGGAATGATGGGCGGTATGGGAAGCATGGGAAGCATGGGCGGAATGGGAGGTATGGGTGGAATGGGAGGAAACATGATGAGTATGTTTGCCGGACAACAAGAATCTGGTAGCCAGGAAATGCCAAGCGGTGGAGCCAAAAGAGAGAAGCTGACTCGATCCTCCAAGAGGAAGACTATTAAGAAGCCTTCGAAACAATAAACATCTTTTGAAACATCGAACACAATAGACTATCTTGCCAACATCATTTAAAATTCTTAAAATAAAACATATCGAGTAGAGAAAACAAGGACTCAGTGGAGATCTTAATTGGAAAAGCATCGAAAGAAACTGTTTCAGATTTTCCAGACAAGCCCAAAGAACTAGCACTACATGTTACTGACGGAACCATCACAGAAAAGAAATTACCAAAGTGACTATCAAAATTTATCCAAAAATGATGTTTTTATTCTCTTATTTAAGAAGTTCAGGAACTTTGCCGTTAAATATTCCAGGCCATTATCTGGTCGAAGTTATTTAAAAGAGATGTTCTCAAAATCTGGTCAAAGTATCAGGTTCTATGCCAGTGTAAACTGAATGAGCTTGCATGTGCTCAAAATATGAAGTCCAATATTTTAGATACACAAATGCAAACTCATGAATAAAATATGGTTTGTAAAATATGTTTTATGGTCAGTTATTGTGGTTTTAATGAGAGGAGGCAGAATAGTCTCTCGCTTTCCAGATGAAATTAAACATCAGAGATGGAGAGAACACAAAAGGGCCTTTATGATTTCGAAGCTACAGGTTATAAGTGCTACACCAGTAATAACTTGGCAAAATATTAGTGTAAAAATATACATAGAGATAGTGCATCTTTGAACACTTGTGGTTAATAGTTTGCTTTAACTTCAAAGCAGGAGCATTCAAGGCAATATTGAAGTGAGGTTTTAACGAATTGAGTTGCAAATCTTGCATTGAATGGACGGAACAATGTCGTGAGAGGGGATTTTGTACCGAAGCAGAGATTGAAAAGAATCATTAAGAAACAAAACCCAACTATAAAAAACAGATCTATAGATTGGCTGAAAATGGCTCAGTCCGAAGGTATACAATCAGTCTAAAATACATTTGCAAATGTTTAAAACAACTAAACCTCCTTTAATCTTTTTCTGTTAAGACATCAATCGAGCACCTTCGCTAATAAAAATAAACCTTTTTCAATTTTTTTTCCAATCGGAAATTGGCATATTTAGAGACAATTTTTATCAAATAAAACAATCAAAGAAACGTTTTTATCATCAATTTACCTCAAACATGACAAGTCAGTAGTATTTGTTAGTGAATGAGTGGGACCTGTAGTTTTGGCGATTTTTCCTGATTTTTCCTTTACTTGCCACAAACAAAAGATTCACAGAGGCTGGGGTATATAAATTACAGAGAATCTATGTTTTTTTCACAGAGGCTAGGGTATATAAATTACAGAGAATCTATGGGTTTTTCACAGAGGCTAGGGTATATAAATTACAGAGAATCTATGGGTTTTTCACAGAGGCTAGGATATATACATTACAGAGAATCTATGGGTTTTTCACAGAGGCTAGGGTATATAAATTACAGAGAATCTATGGGTTTTTCACAGAGGCAAGGGCATGTAAATTACAGAGAATCTATGGGTTTTTCACAGAGTCTAGGGTATATACATTACAGAGAATCTATGGGTTTTTCACAGAGGCAAGGGCATATAAATTACAGAGAATCTATGTTTTTTTCACAGAGTCAAGGGCATATAAATTACAGAGAATCTATGGGTTTTTCACAGAGTCTAGGGTATATACATTACAGAGAATCTATGGGTTTTTCACAGAGGCTAGGGTATATACATTACAGAGAATCTATGTATTTTCACAGAGGCAATGGCATATAAATGACAGAGAATCTATGTTTTTTCACAGAGGCTAGGGATATATAAATTACAGAGAATGTATGGTTTTATACACCTCTGCCTTATCTTGAAGCTATTGCTATGTGGCCATTCATGCTAACTCGGGAAAAAGCTATTGACTGTGTGTTGTTGTTGGCAAAACAAAATAGGCAAGGACTTAAATACTCTATTTTTAAGTTCCTTTTTATTGGAGTGGAAAGATATCGTTTTATTGAGAGAAATGGTCACAATAGGCCTTTTCTGAGTTAGATAAAAAAGATGCATTGTGCTCTAGCTTCAGTACAAACAACACCATAATGAAAAAACGATGTTTGTACCGAATCTAGACAATAATGCACCATGTTTGCTATTTCAGAAATGGTCTATGATTTGTTTTTTTATCGGTAAACAAATGAACACATCTTTTATTTATAGTATTAATTAATCAATTTTATTAATATCCAACGTTTTACAAATACTGTAATGGCATAAATACATACTGACGTGTCTTCATCTATAGATTTCATAATTGTACAACAAACTCAACATTATAAATATTTCTATATATAATATATATATATATAAAACTACATTATATTTACATTGATCATAAAAGTCACTTTGTAATAAGACATGGAAAAAGATCGGACTTCAGTGTTACCAACACGATAGTGTACTACCATATGTTATCATATAATATCATATGATAAAACGCAGGAAGTGACCTCTCGTTTTGCATTTGGTATTATAATACTATATGATATTTTTTGCCTCTCTTGTTTTAGAGTGGTTTTCAGAAAGCAACAAAGTGTAATAATCAAAGAGTAAGAAGCTGTAATAGTGTAATATAACAAAGCACAACAGAAAATGTGAGCAGTAATGTGTATCACATGTGTTTTTGAAAATCGCTCCAATTCCCAGTGAAATGATACGAAACACTTCAAGCATAAAACATTGCTATCTGCAAGAAAACAATAACTTCAAAGGTATCAAAGATCTAATTAACAAACATGTCTTATTTTCTTATCACTGATATATATTTACAAGATAAAAGCAGTGACATCTTGAGTATGCGATAACAAAACTCTATATTACATCCATAAATACTGCATGGTATAATTGATTTATCAAATTGATATCTCTACTAGATTTGGTTATTTTAAAACGGCTATTGGGTGCTGCATCCTGGTGCAATTATCAATAAAACTCGAGTAAAGTGTATGATATCAATATATGTTGTGGGATTATAAACTGCAACTATATGAACGAACGAACGAGACAAAAATCTTTGATGACATAGAACAAAACGCAACGGCTGCAGCAGAAAATTATAGAACGATGGTATTCCATCTACCCGTAATTTCATCAAAACTTTCAGAAGCTAAACTACAATGTTATGTTTGAATTCATCTATTCTCAACTTTGGGATTTTTAAACCTTTAAAATAAGCATGTATAACAAGCAACTTCGCAGCTATGAAAGCAACTTCTTTTCGTGTCAACTTAATTGGTGTGAAAAAGCAATATTGCTGTCACAACCAAGCACCTGCAGTAATTTCTCATCAGAAAGATCACAAAATGATCTTGGACTTTTTTCCAAATGCCTGCCACAACTACACATATATTAGAATTGCTAAACAAGCACTACCTGTGGTCATCTAGGTACTTTTTAGTGTTATGAGACAAGGATCACTGAACGGCCCTGCAACTTCAGCGGAATCAACTGCCCGTACAGCAAACTGATATCGAGAACCAGTTGAGAATTGAGTCAACGTACATGCCATGGGTAGAGGCAATGCTTTAACAACACCAATCTTCTTCCACATTATTGAAGGGAAGCTAGAGTTCGAGTCATCTTGACAGGCAAACAGCTCGTAGCTGTCAATATTAGAAGTGTCTTGTTCAGGAGTAACATTCCAAGATAATACGATACCATTTTCTACGATAGCTATCGAAGCACTGGGTTTTGGAGGTGACTTCTGTCTGGTCACTGCACTAGGGTTGGCTTGCTGTGCTTTTTCCGGACCTTCCGAAAGTCGTCCTTGTGGAGCACGTTGCATTTCTATCGCTGACACTCTTGGATCGACCTGATTTAGAGCTCTTTGTTGCATCATATGGGAACCTTGTCTTGGTTGAGAGTGATTGTTCATTGATATAGAGCTTGGCATTTGTCTAGCATTTTCTGGAAATTGTTCAAAATTTCTAAACTGTGCAGGAAGTGCACTTGAACGATTCCCTCCCTCAAGAGTTCCTGGTTGATAAACGACAGCAGGAGCCTGAGAGATATGTTGTGCACCTGGCGATATCAGATGAGGAGGTTGCGGTGGTTGTGCTTCACGGAGAGCATCTCTGTGAATAAATGTTCGGTTATACTCTGGGGATATTGGTATGTTGGTGTCACCTGGTCGAGGCGATTGCTGTAAATGGTGTTGTGACTGGAAAGCAGGCGAGTGCAATCTAGGAACGTTTCCTTGCTGTGACTGTGACACTTGCTGGTAAGGGTTTGTTGGATTGCCTGGTCTTTGTTGGTGACCAGATAAACGTCCTTGCTGGGACTGCTGCTGTTGTTGTCTGAGCAGTTGCTGTCGCTGCTGCCGTTGTTGCTGCAGCAACTGTTGTTGTTGCTGTTGTTGCAGAAGCTGTTGCTGTTGCTGTTTCTGTTGCTGTAGCAGTTGTTGTTGTTGCTGCTGTTGCTGTAGTAGCTTTTGTTGTTGCTGTTGTTTCTGAAGCAGTTGCTGCTGTGCACTTATCAGTTGTGGTGGGTGTTGTTGACGTTGCTGTGATGGTGACTGTTGACGAAGATGTGGCGGTTGCTGCTGAATCAACTGTGGTACTTGTTGTTGGGGACGACTATCTTGTACAGGCACTGACTGTCTTTCTATACGTGGAGTTCTATTCATTAGCTGCTTCGATTGCCCAGCACTTTCGTACATAACACTAGCAGAGTTTCTCTCTGCAATTCTTTGTTGCGATGGAATCAAATGCGGTGAATAACCCGGCTCACGATGTCTGACAACCCTATCAAATCCTGCGGATTGAGCATCAGGTTTTATCACTTCTTGAGTTGCTGCTCTCTGATCTTGCACGAGTTCACGGTCTCTCGAAGTTTGGCGGTCATTACGCCTTGCTAGCTCTTGCGCTGCTCTATGATCTTGTAAGAGCTCCCGATTTCTCTCTTGTTGCCGCAATACGTTCGATTGGAGTGAAGCTTGCTGTTGGGCTCGCAGCTGCTCCACTTGAGCTGCAGTGAAAGCTCTCCTTATCTCTTCCTCAGCTTGACTCACCTTTGTAACATTTGAATTTGAACTGTTTGGAGAACTTGTAGCTGGACTACGACTTAGAGTGTTTATACGTGAAGTGATGGTCATTCCACTTTGTGTAGTAGTTGACCTAGAAGGAGTCAACTCAGCCATGTTTTGAACAATACGTCCTTCACTCTGAATCGACCCTATTGAAGGAGACGAAGGAATTCTTCGTCGCTCAGGAATTTCGTTTTGAATATGTGTCATCAATTCTTGCTCTGGGATTTTCGATGAATCACTTTTTCGGGGACGACCACGTTTTGGGAGATTTTTATCTATAGGAGATGTGTCTTCAACAATGACTAAGTCTGAATCTGAAGTCTTCCTGCTGGGAGAGAAAGAACTAGAAGAATTAAGGCTCATGCTTGATGGTTTTGGAATCACTGGACTTTGAGGTTCTTGCTGATTTTCTCTTGAATCTTGTCGTTGGATGTCAAGGGGAGAACAATTGGGACTGTTTGGCTGTGGCGATAGGGAATCATCGGTGATCTTTGCGTTTGATGTTGATGCATGGCTATCCCGTTTTGGATCCTCTTTGTTCATAGAGTAGTCAGTTGCATTTTTCCCAGAGCCGCTAGACCTTCTTTGTAGTGTCAAACGTTCTTCTTGTTCCTTGGTGTTAGACGTTGAACTCTGACGTAACAGTCTAGTGTCATCTTTGTTGCCACAATTATTACTTTCTGTACTGTTCCCAGAAACACCAGGTGACATTTTCTCGAGCAAATGCTCGTCTTGTCTAAGAGATCTTAGACGTTCCATAGTTTGAGCTTGGTCAAGTTCAGATAATTCATTTTCTGATCTCAGCTCTTCAAGAGCTTTGGAAGAGAAAACTCTTTGTGGTACAAGTCCGTATGGAGTCAAACGAAAATGACCTTGTTTTCCTGAAGTTTTTGTAACTGGAGCGCCTGGTGGTTGCCGGTGATGACCATCTAACTTGAAATGCCCCATACCCTCTTGAAGTTTCTTCGTCGACGAAGACTCATCATGTGCCTGTATACCAACTGACTTTAACGTAACTGCGCGTGTTTCAACATCCAGCGCTGTTTCTTTACGTGATGATTGTTGAGAGTCGTTCTGTGATGTACGTAAGACAGGAATACTTTTTCGCAATGGTGGTGGAGTATCTCTTGGAAGCCTTTCATGTTCTTGTAAGTCGATGTTGATAGGTGGTGGCTTATGAAACGATTGACGATGCTGGAAGAGAGAAAAGATAGGATTAGTTATAGAAATACGACACAAATGGAGAAGTAAACAAACTGGAAAGTATAAAACGGAAAAAATGGCAAAAGTGGAATAACGCAGTAGCAAAAGACAACCACACACTCCAAATTCGATTAGAGCGAGCTCATTTTAGCGCGAAAATAAAAACTACGGTGTTCTTTTTCTGCCAAGAGGCGAAAACATTGTCCAAGAAAGTCTGATTAATATCAAGTGGAATTACTGACGAATGAAAGTATAACATTCACTTACCAAGGTTGTGTTGACTTGGACACCTTTTGTCTGTTGGACTGGCTTTGACTGTTAATTAACAAAAATACATTAAAATGGATTCCACATTATTGATTTTATACTCGGACCAAAACCGAAACAGTCCAACATCGAACGTTATTTCATGAAGTAACAGTGGCGGATCCAGGATTTTTCAAAAGGGGGTTCCATTTTGATTTCACATTTTCTCAGAAAAAGTCGTTTGAGTATTGAGTAGGAAACGGTACCGCCCGTACTGTAACAAATGTAATGTAATATGAATGTTGTTATTTAGCACATTTCACAAAGTCTCAAAACGCTTTATAATTCTCTAGGCGCACAGTAAAATCGTTTGGAAACTATACGTTATTCAACAGGAATCAATAAACGGTATTCTCTCCAAGTCGTCCAATGAAAGAAGTCAGGTTTACTGAACATTGTCCACCTACTGAACATTTGGCCGTATGGCTACTTTTCAATGGCGTTTAGCTGTACATAAAACGCTAGTTTTCTTTTCTCTTATTGGGTATGTAAATACAAAAGTACTTTAATTGGTATCAAATTGTGGCCATGTTTGGCGCCTTTTCGAAACCTTCAACTTCTGGTCAATGCCCAGTATGTGAAAAAGGTTCAGTCGAGTTTGGGCATAAACGTTGGGACTAACATAGGGAGCCATGTCAGAGGGAGCATACCTTGTTGCGATTCTTGAGCACTTCTTGTAACACAAGATGCAATCGTTTACTAGTTGCTTGAAGCATAATGTTTTGCTTTTCAAGATCTTCAACTTTCTTTTCCAATTTTGCATTTTGTTGTAGCAAATCATCAGCAAATCTAACGGTCTGCTTTTCTATAACCTCTTTTAACAGCTATTAAAAGGATATAAGTATTAAACTTTGAAATTTAATTATATGAAAATCATATAAATACGATGGAATGCATGATTAATGTAACGATTAAAAAACTGTGACCCGATCGAGTAATAAAAACGTTACTCACCTGATAGACAAGGGCATCTTCAGAACTATCTAGAGCTTCACCATTGATCTGTTGATCTCCTTCAAAAAACATTAAAAACACGATTAGACACAACTGATTCAGATACAAGTAACTGAGTAGAACAGCTCACTTTTAGATTAAAATTCAATAGTCAGAGATTGACTTTCAATAACTAGCCAGGATTCGTGTAAGCAACTCAAGTGTATGCAGAGTATGTATTTGACATGCGCAGAGTAAGCCTTACCTTGTGAGATTGTAGCAGTTTCTGCATCACCGGACTGTTCTTGTTCAACAACTATCTTCTCAGTCTGAGCTCCAGTTTTAGCGTAATCCTGAGCAACTTTTGTAACCACGGCAACAATCTCCTTTTCCTTGGCATTTTCTTTGTTTTCATTCTTTTCCTTGTCAACTAATTTCGGACTATTACAAGTCGCTTCATTGCTGCCAGAAGAAAGTACTGGTTCGATAACATCTGAACATTCAAATGCTTTACTCTTCTTTGAGATGGCTCGGGCAGTTGAGTCCTCTTTGGACTTTTCCATGACTTCTACATTACCATCGGAGCCCTTTTTGTCATTACTGCTGGGTTCATTGATGGGTTTGGTTGTCAGTTTTCCATCAGAGACATGTGTAATTTCGACTTCATTAGAGATGGATTTTCCAGTGGAAGGTCTTGATGACTTGCTCTCGATGATTTTCTCATTGCTATTCTCGTCTCGTTTCCTTTTGTTGACCTTTTCTACAAATTTCTTACTCATTTCAACAAGATGAGTTGTGGCAGTTTTGTTTCTTGGTAAAACACTTGTTTTTGAATGACCATTAGCAGACTTCCTGGCGAAGTGTTTAATTTGTCGATGATTCTCGGAAACATTCTTATGACTGGTGTTCGTGGCACCTCCACTCACACTGATAGTTTCAACCGTTTTCTCGTGACTGTCACTCACAACATGTTCAGATTCGTTTGGCTGTTCTTTTGTGATCGCAGCAGGTTTTAGTTTTTCTCGTGCAAGTGTTCTGATTCTTTTTAATCTTTTTAAGATTCCTTCATCGACGCTGATCTTATTGAGGACAACACGTGGCGTCCGTGAAGGCGGGGGTGTAACAGCTCCTAAGAAAACAAAAGAAATATGACAAAGTTATGGTCAATACGCCTCTAAAAACAACGTGGTTGGAACAAAAGTTTAATAGCATTAATTCTTATTCCCGCTCAACCGAATAGAAATAATTTATCATCTAATACTAAACAGACTTAGGAAAAAACAACCATACATTCCCATGCTACTATTGTCTAGTTCGTAAACAATGATGAATTCATTTATGTCACGAATGACCTAGCATGACAGAAGAAGTTTTGTCTTCATATTAAATAAGTCTTATTGTAAATTTACTCATTTTAACATCTTCCCGAGGGAGGCTGGTTACTACAGTGGGACACTGCATAAGTCCACTATTACGGTGTTTAAGATATGGTACGGCGACGCGCTACTACGGCTACTTTAACCAAGGGACTACGACGTTTTTGCGGTAAACACAAATGATTAAGGCTTGCACTGCTTGGTTGAATACTATATAGCACAACTACGTCAGGAAACATCGATTGAGTAGGTTTGATGACATCACCGAAAGTATTTTTCACTTCCACTCGCCGCTGGAGTTTCGCCGTACGATATCTTGAACTCCCGTGATACCGTTGTATTCAAGACCACGGCGGGGTATCTGATTTTATCGATATGCATAAGTATAATTGTTAAAATTAAATATAAAAATTGTTTACCATCTTCTCGCTCCCCTTCAAGCTTCCTGAAACAAAATGAAATCAGGAAATTAACATTTGATGCAAACTTAAATCTGTTCTCATCTTTGCTATATATAGAGTCGTTGCATGTGACGTCAAAGCAGCCCCATCTGGAGGACAAAACAAAAGATTGTTGCTCTCTTGGGAGCTGAAATCCATTGTTTTGTCCTCCAGGTTGAGCTGCATTCCAACGAACTGCAAGGAGTCTATATGATTATGAAATTGTATTTTGTTTGATTTGATAAATAAATGCGTCAAAAGGGGATATGTAGTACAACTGCGTTTTTTTACATCAAAGTTGTTAAAAAAGCTTAATAAACTATTGATAGATCAATAAAACAGACGAAGTCCAACAAACCTTCGCTTTTCTGGTCTTTCAACTTGCTCCATGTCTTGTCTTATCGTCTCATAGTGGATCTATTTTAAAGAAAGAGGACGTTGACATGCCTGATATTCATTAACCAAACTCCTCAAGTATTTATTTGATGCTTGAGTTATCTACTCCGCTTGATTGAACTCACGATGTTATCAAGCTACAAAATTACGCCGTGTGGTTCTTGTGAAAATCCACAACAGGGTTATCTATCAGGCTCCACACTAAAATCAGCAGCTGTTCACGCACGCGAATTTCTGTTGCAGTGAAAATTGCCGTAAAATCATCGCGCAACACTGGGCTGATACAGTACTACACCGCTACGATTCACGTTGCATGAACTAGTAGACCGTGTAAGCATATGCTCTCTGCAATCCTTTCGTAGCAGCAAGAAATAGGCATTATGGAGTGGTTATAGATATGTTCATTGCAGAACATGCCGATTATGTAATGTAGTTTTTCACACGGTTGAACAATGCGTGAGTTTGAGGTCCCAGTCAGGTGTCGGGCCTCCTGTGGAGCAATTGATATAATAACGTTTTATTTCATCGACTGTTTATTTTGAAAGCTTTCATTATTTCGCTTAAGAATTTGTCTGATTCTAGTTGCTTTTCGAATCGTAACTCGTAATAATAATATTGTTTCCTTTCATCAATGTATACGACCGTCATTTTTTTTTTTTTTTTTAAGAAATATAGGCCTGGGCCCGGTTGCACAAAGCCTGAATAGCGCTATCCACCGGATAAATCGCTATCCAGCGGATAAATTCTACAGATATCCTTTGGAGTGGTAACTTTATCCAGTCGATAACTTTATTCAGGTTTTGTGCAACCGGCCCCTGAAGGATTTTGCTCCGTCTCTTTACCAGAATCCTTTTCGCACTGCCTTTGTTTTTTAATTATGACTAGTGTTCTTGTATTCTCAAAGAAATAGAAAATTTAAATATGAAAGAATATTGAGACTATTATGCTATGGAGACGGGGGGAGAAAGTCATTTTGCCACTTCATGAAATAGATGATGAAAAGAGCCTATCGTAGCGCGCATAACAACGGATTTATGTTCTTTATGAATGTTCGATAATTGAACGACAGAAAATACAAAGAGGTAAAAACTAGTATGACTCTAGAGAAGACTGCGTCGGCGTTTCTATGGTAAAAGTTGTAAAATATGTAGATAAGTACATTATTATACGGTGCATAAATAATCTACACATTTAACGACAGAAAATACATTTGAGGTTTGTTTTATGCAAGCCATTTTAGGTTTACTTAAAGAGTTTATGTTAATATCGCAGACAACACACGAGGCTCTGTTTGACGATTTTAAACAGCAGTCGCGTCGACTGCTGTCAGCAACGAGATTAAAACGTAAAAATCACCGTGATTTCTATTAATTTCAGTCTATTTAAATTGGACGTGCTTTCCACCCGTTCAAACTCATTAGTTTTTGACATTTTTGTCTGAAAAACAAGAAAACGATAATATACAGGTATAACACATTAAGTATTCAAGTAAGTAAGTATGTAAGTAAGTAAGTAAGTTGGTAAGTATGCAAGTAAGGAAGTCTGTAAGAAAGTATGTATGTATGTAAGTAAGTAAGTGAATTGATAATGTCGTAAAGAAGCACATTAAAAGTTTCTTATTTACTTTTGGAGACATATTTTTTTAGAAACAAGATATGATTACCGACGCGTTTTAGGAATATAGGCCCGTGTTTATGTGTTATTTTGCTATACAATCAACATTGTAAAGAGCAGCAAAACTAATGACCGTTAATGCGCGACATGTAATTAAAGAGTAAAAGCAGCGAAAACATCTTATTTTGTACAAAGACTTTTACCTTGCGTCAATCATGTGTTTCATGAAAGATTTTGTCGAAGAAAATATACAAATTTCTATAAAAAACTGACTGTGTGTGCTTAAGTTTTATGTTTCTATGTCTACTCATTGCAAAAACGCAAACTATTTCCAAAATAAGGCATACATTGTTATTGAATTTCTAAACGTTCATGAAGTGAAACGAAATTATCAAAAAATAAATTGAAAAGAATTATTTATGTGTTGTATTTTTATTTGTCTACAATTCTCTGCAACAAAACTGGAATTATCCAAAGACAACAAGGCATTAAAGCACAGTGACAATCTGTCAGTAATGAATTCAAGATACACGCAGACTTCGTGCGTCAGTGTCTTTGTTTACCATAATTCTATTATGGTTGACCTATTGTTCTCGAAGCTTTTGAGTTGAATTTCGATCACCAGCAGACCATGTGCCTTGTCGTTTCATGAGATGTTTTTTCATTAACACTTCATAATTTTCCAGTAAATAATTCCTTTTTTTACACAAAAAAATTTCGACAAAACCATGAAAAAAGAATTCAGATTATTTGATTGAATTTTTCCGTGAGATTGAAAGGCATTGTTTAGCGGTGTAATATTGTTGTAAATTAGTTAGATTCTCTTTGAAGCATTAAGACATCTTTTCAAACACAACTCCTTTCATCGATTTCACCAAGTACTTTTCAAATCACACCAACATTCTAAAGCACTATAAACCTTGCCTAATGAGTTCTTACGAAATATTTATACCGTAAACATTTATAGTTGAATAACACTCTATATTTACCAGAAGGAATACACATCCATTTATTTCCAACCGCAGCAGCAATAACAGGACGGATTTCAAGTACTCCGCTATTCAGATGGAAAATATTGAAATCATTCATGAACGAAATGCTAGCTTTGAAAGTCATTACGACAATCTTAAGATTTGAAATTCAATCCGCCGTTAAATTTTCGTGTGCGTGAATCCGAATCTCGTGGCTTAATGCGAGAGTATTTCACCTACCTGTATGGGAACACTGACTTCATGTGTGAAAGATTGTATACAAAACGAGACTACTAAAATGCTAATGCATTCACTAGAGGACAATAAGACCAACCAGTAGACCAATGAACTCGTTAAATTACTAGCCAATCAACAACCGAGAACCGTGAAAAATTACTCGAGCGTATCTTAAATTAGACTGTCGCTTTTGAAATTCGAAACTGTAGCTTAAGTTGTTCTTCAGAGTTATTCATAAACCCGCTTTATAAGGAACCTGTTTTTTTGAATAACCTAGTATATTTTCATTATAATAGTCTCACATTTTTTTACAATCGAGGGAATTCATTTTTCATGAGACCACACACATAGAACTCTTTCATAAAAGCATTGGAATGCCAATTACAATTTAACTTGGTAAATAAAATTATCCCACAACGATAAACGCTCCACATTTTTGGTCACAATTAATTGTTTTTCAATTCGTGTACCTGAAAAGTTCATAGGTCGAACGTTTCTTGTGTCTTGCGCTAAAAGATGTTTTTTGTCGCAGTTCTATATTGTTATCGAGTTAAGTCAACATTCACTTCTCTTCACCAGTTAACTAAGTGTCTTATTTACGAATGAGCGGTTTCTGCTCGCTAATGAATGTTTAAACAGTAATCAGAAAGATTTTTGGTATGTTGCCTTATATGGAGAAAGATTAATTAAGTAGTGTGCGTGGCATGACACCAGCTGGCGATGGAAAGTGAAGTAAGCCTTCTTTTGTCTACGCTCTTTGTGTGCGATTCATTAACAGAAACACTCGTAACGCACCAACATTTATCGCAGATTTTTCAATAAAATATTAAAATATTCATTTTATGCTAAGAGGAAGATCCCCTGCAGATTGCCATACACTACTTGGGAATAATACGGAAGGATTTGATAATAAAATTAAAAAAACGCTTATCAGGGTTTGCCGATTCAACGGACTGAATTTCCGAATTTCTGAGTTTCCTTCTCACAGAAGTTCGCTTATGCCTTTCCTAAGTGACAGTAACTCATAATAGGAATTCCAATTTCAAAGATTTTCAGCTAAACTGATTGGAAAAATTTCAATATGAAAGAAATTGAGACTAAAATAAAACAAATTATTTAGTTTTTAACATATATAGACAAAAGTGAAAACATGCCAATTTATGGACCTAATTTTCCAAACGCATTTTTAAAGGCATGTAGAAGTTTTTAAATATTTAGGCTTTTGTTCAGAGAAACACACGTGCTCTGCCGCGATCGCGTTTACTTTATAGTTCAAACTAGTTTAGGACAATATTGAAAATTCAAATACTTATTTGATGCTTAAATCAAAACGCTTGTCAACTTGCTGTAAGGACAATGTGAACAATGATCAATTAGCTTTATATCGGTTTTATATTTTTGAGCTTCCTACATCCTCGGAAACCCAAGCGGTATACTCTGTCGCTTGAAACTAGCGGCAGTGTATATCTCCTGGCTTGAGCGAGTTTAGAGCGATACAGTGTACCTGATGAAATTTCCGCTGACCCCTTCAAACCCTCTAAGAATGATAAAATTAAAGCTTATTTCTAATCTATTCACTTATTTCAAAGGATGCATGTCAAAAACCTATTAAAAATGCACGGTTAGTGCGTCTTCACTGTGAAGAACCTCATGCACACAGCAAATGCAGTTGCAATTGCTGCATTCACGAGTTGATTATGTGACGACTAAGAGTACAAATTTATACAATATTTATGCAGTCTCTATATTTTGCAGTCAAAACACCTGGGGCCGGTTTCACGAAGCCTGAATAAAGTTATCCACTCCATAGGATTTCTTTAGAATTTATCCGCTGGATAGCGCTATTCAGCCTTTGTGCACCTGGCACCTGAAGCGAGCCCTGCAAAAGTTCACTATTGGTTTTATAAATTGAATATTAAATTGATTGTTCGATTCCAGTCGTCAACTTAAAATAAGTCTACAAAATTTAAAACAACGTATTAAAAATATCCAAAATAAACAAAGGAACGTTTTTCTTTTGCCAAGAAATGCTTCAGAGACAGTTTAATCTTTCAGTTTAAGATTTTCAAAGCTTTTTTCTGACTTAAACGGCGACTTCATGTTTTGAATGCATTGGACTATTTGATTTCAAAATTGAATGTTCAAAATAATAGAATAATCAAACCGAAAATGAAATCAACAATAAACTTTTGGTGGGTACGCTTGAGGTGTTTTTACTGTAAGACATAATTTTGCACTGTAAAGGTAATTTGAGACATGAGTTGCTCGTTTCTAATTTCCTATGCTTATTAGCTAAACACTTAACTCGTATACGCGCAGTCAAAACCTAACCTCTCTTTTATAAAGGTATCATCTATGTACTTCATGGCATTTTTAGACTCACTCTTTACTTGTTAATGCTATATATTAGACAATAACAACGCTTGTTTGAACACTGTGCCGCTGACAGATCATGTGTTTTTAACGTTTTATGCTCATTGGGTACAACAATGACAGCTATGTCGATGCAATAGCAATTAGCATGTGGACGTTCCAAATATCAAAACAATTTTTTTACTTGATTCTGTTGTTATAAGCAATACGCGCTGGTGGCAACATTTCCTCAAAATCGTCTTTGTAGATTTTTAGTCGGTTTTGACTCCGATTTACGGCTAGAAATGGTACGTTCTTCGAGCAATGTAAACATACTTTTTCTCTGGTTTTATTTGCATCTATCATGATCTGTGTACCATTTTTTGAAATTCTACAGACAATAAAAGTTGTTTCCTGTTATGATTTCCAATCTTGATCAAATGAGATTCTATCAGTGTATCCTGTAAAAGCTATGTCGTAAACTAACTGGTATATCACGGTAGTAAAATTAATTTATTTATCTAACTTAAGCCTGGTTTCCATATAATCGAGAACGATCGATAACGGTCTCAAGCGATCGAAAAAAAATCGATTATAGGGAAACCAACGTTTTTCGATCCTACGACCGTTTTCGATCTATGTATGATCGCAATCGAAATCGTTCAAAAACGGTCATAGGATCGAAAAAATTTGGTTTCCTCAAAAAAGATTTTTTTTCGAACGTTTGCGGCCGTTCTCGATCGTTTGCGATTATATGGAAACCAGGCTTATCTGTCAGAATAGATTCGGTACACTAATCATACATAAAGAGCTCAAAACGTTGCATACATGACAAAACATACAAAACATTCAAGTTACAACGGGCAAATATTGTTTTTCTTGTCCTGAGTCTGGAAAAAGATTCAGACTAAAAATAAGTCTGGTTAACCACAGCAACGGATGGAATGTCGGATATGAGAAGTTCTAGGCGGTGGTGTGGAGCGAAGAAAGACAAAACATGCCCACGCTTGATGTCACATGACAAGCGACCGACCACCGCAGCGTTTCTTGATGATCAATAGGAAATGAGTTCATGGTGTGTTATCAGCCTATGATTTTATGACACGAATTCAATATGTTGTGGCATGTGCTAGGCAAACAAGTCGTTCTCTGTTTTCAAAGGCCCGATGAAGGAGCCTGGAAGTTATCAACTGGACAAAAGTTATTCCATGCTTAGAATTCTGCATATTTTATCAGCTTGGTAGATATTTATCTGGGGCCGGATGCATGAAGCCCGAATCAAATTATCAACTGGACAAAGTTATCCACCCTATAGGCCTTCTTTGAAATTTATCCGATGGATACGGATTTATTCGCTAGTCTTGGTAGTGAAATGATGTAAATGGACTATAACTTCAGCTCCGACAGTGTATAATGCATTGTTCAACCAGTGTCAAATAAATAAAAAAAGACTGGGGCCGGTTGCATGATGACTGGATAGCGCTATCCACCGGCTAAATCTCTATCCACCGGCTAAATCCTTATCCATAGGATAAATCCCTATCCACCAGATAAATCCCTATTCACCGAATAAATCACTATCTACCGGATAAACCCCTTTTCACCGGCTAAACCCCTATCCACCGGCTAAATCCTTATCCATAGGATAAATCCCTATCCACCAGATAAATCCCTATCCACCGGATAAATCCCTATCCACCAGATAAATCCCTATCCATCGGATAAATCCCTATCCACCGGATAATTCACTATCCACCAGATAAATCCCTATCCACCGGATAAATCCCTATCCACCGAATACATTCCTATCCACCGGATAAATCACTATCCACCGGATAAATCCTTATCCACCGGATAAATCCTTATCCACCGGACAAATCCTTATCCAGCGCCACAAATTCTAAGGAAATATCAAGATAAACACAAACTGAATAAGCGCAGACGCAGCAACACATTTTTCCCACAGATGTAAAAATAATGCAAAAATTGTTACATCCTTGAAACCCAGGCGGTATACTCTGACTCTGTCCCTCGAAACTCGCTCTGAGTTTCGAGCGACAAAGTATACCGCCTGGGTTTCCGAGTATAAAGTCGTTAATGACCAGGGGCTGGTTGCACGCAGCATAGATAAAGTTATCCACTGGATAAAGTTGTCCACTCCATAGAATTTCTTTAGAATTGATCCGCTGGATAGGGATTTATCCGCAGGATAGTAATTTATCCGGTTGATAGCGCTATCCAGGTTTCGTGCAACCGGCTCTGAGTCTGTGCATGAGTATCTGGTTATGCTCATTGCAAAAATACCGAAGACGAATTTACCTGATTTCGAGGAAATGGAATGGACTTTCAGTGATTGTTTGCTGGGGTCGTTTTCACGAAGCCTTAATAAAGTTATTTACTGAAGACAAGTTATCTACTCCATACAATTTCTTTAGAATTTATCCGCCGAATAGCGATTTATCCAGTGGATAGTCCAAGGTTAAGAGCAACCGGCCACTGTTGTTTAGTAGAGATTAGTTATTTTACGATTTTTACATCATTTTACCATATATGGTCACAGCGGATTGCGAATGTCGAGCTGTATTACACGGTACAAAAACCGGTTTGCAAAACTAGTTTTAGCACGCACTTATTCCCTTAAAAAATATTCGCTCTTTTATGAACTTCTGCTTACTATAAACGCTTTATTCGAAAAAAACTCTTAAAAAAATAAAACATTTTTATATTTTGTAAATAAGTATTTCATTTTTTTCGTATAATACGGGTGGATATTTTGATCTTTCCTTACAAAATATCTACCCTTATTACACTAAAAAAATTGATAAGATATATGTAATCAACAATGAATTTTTCAAAATAGTCATTAAAATTGTAGTCAATGAAACGTGTTGTTGCACTTAAGCCAATGTCTTTCAACTAAAAGCTTTATATTCGACCTGTACCACCAGAAACATTATTACCATTTAATATCGACGCAATTCAAACACATTATGGTGGTTTGACCATTTGGTCGACCATATATGACATGTTTGTGATGGAAGCAAGCCTATATTTTTCTCGATTGAAATGGCAGCTTTGTGATTATTCATTGCGTAGGAGTTTCTCTTGGGTTGTCTAAAAATTACATTAGCTGAAAAATGATTTTTTTAAATTAATTTTTCACATGTATTTATTTGGTCGCTTGACAAGATTGGCCATTGTGATAGCATTTTCATTCTTCATTGCAAGTCACTAGATCAACTGAAGGTTCCTGTTGAAAAAGGTTTAGAAATAAACGGATGATTTACATCGGATTATAAAGCCAAAAGCCGAAAAACCTAAACGCCTTGGCACAATATTGTTTGCCAAAAGATAAAGTCTTGGAAGCGATATTGATTTGGAAGAGAATGGGCTTTTTCGAAGGTTGAATGTTTAGTAGAATATATGATGAAGTGTCAATGACAATGACCTGAGTTACAGAAATTAGAAAAAAAGTGTTATTAACCTTTCAAAGTTTGAAGTATTGAACCAGTAAGTTAAAAGGTTTGCTGATGTTTTCCTTTTCTCGCTTGAAGGGTTTTCTAAAAACAGCTACAGTTTTGCTAATTACAACACTAGATTTAAGTGCACTTAGAAGACGCGTACTAAAAGGCTCTTATAATGTTTTGAGTGATGTTAATTGGAATGTTCCATCAGAGACTGAATAGACTATTTGCCCAAAAAGGTCACGTGACTTCCCCTCTACCCCTATTTTGTAAAGCTTTCTAAAAATAGGTTCGGAAATAAAACAAGAATACTAGAATAAGTTAAAGTACAAAGTTTAAATCAACGATTCATGAGGAAACAAAAATGGCAGCGAGATTCGTTTTTTGCAGTTGTTAAACACGAGTTGGCTGACTTGTGGTTCCATACACCGAACGAATCCTAAGACTGGTTTCCATATAATCGAAAACGATCGAGAACAGTCGCAAACGATCAAACGATTTTAGGGAAATCAAAGTTTTTTGATCCTACGACCGTTTTTGAACGATTTCGATCGTATATGGATCGAAAACGGTCGTAGGATCGAAAAACGTTGGTTTCCCTATGATCGAATTATTTTTTCGATCGCTTGCGATAGTTCTCGATCGTTCTCGATTATATGGAAACCAGGCTTTAAGAAACTTGACGATTTATAGTCATTTTGTTTCTGCAATGTATTTAAAGATGAACTTAATTTTAATTTACTGATTACTGCAGAATGATGAAGAATTTTCAAACTTTGATGAACACAATAATTTCTAACCTAATTTCCCCTGCTGTTTTAGAAATTTCTGGCATGTCACAAGCCACTTGATTTCAATGTATATTAAGTCATGTATTCAAAATAGACGTAGTCACCGTTTTGAAGAAGAAAAACACTATGAAAATTTAAAGACGAAACAAAACATTGTTCGAAATGAAAAATTAAACGCAAATGTTTGATATTTCGGAGCCGTCATGACACCCTAATCAAAACTTTAATTAGTTGATAATTAAGCTCGTGCCTAAAAGTTATTTTTAAACATTTCTACTAAACCTCAATTGCTTAAAACTTAAACTGTACATAAAACCTTATTTAAGGTTTTTCTTCTCTAAATGAAGGTGTTTGTTTTGGTCATTTTGGAGGGTTTTTTTTAAATACATTGATTTCAATATTACAGATTTCGTTTTCAAAATTGAATATTCGAATCTAATAATTAAGTCAATGCTTGACTGGTTACCAGGGATGGTGAAAAGGTAAGCAGCTATTCCAATACTCCAGTTATTCCAGGAAGGATTGTGTTCCATTTGCAATCAATTTTCTCCATCAATCGCCGCCATCTTGAAATTCTGTGGGAGTGAAGAATGAAATGCGATTTTCGGGTAATTTTGGTCGTACTGGAAAAAAGCGAGGTACCTGTTGTGCATATTCATTTTTCCGGAAATTTTCTGGTGGAATAAACTTGTACTATTTACAGAAAAAAACTGTAATAACCGGAATTTATTGTAAACAACAATTATGTAATGAAACAATCTTCTTTCGAAGTGTTTGAATGTTTGGAATAGTCACTAATTTTGATTTTATAAAATATCGAAGCAAATACTAGTTAACCTTGACAAAATTTTCAAGTCTGTTTATTTGTCTTCTGGCACCACTCTTGCCATTTGGTATTTCAAATACCTTTACTTAACATTAGAGTTGGATATAAAACTTGTTTTTCATACATAATGAATCAAACTACGGGTAAATTTGAAATCGCAACTTTATCTATCCGGTTAGGCCTTCCGTCCACACTAAAACACATGAATCGGAAACAATTTTATGCTAATTTTATTGTTTAATGAGCAATTTTTTTCAAGGTATCGGAACAAAAGTTGTGGTTTCAAATTTATCCGTCTTAGTGTAGCCAGGGTCTAATCTGGTCACTGGTTAATGTCGGTGTTTTTGGTAAAGCCTTCCAGTTTGAAAGATAAGTGAACCATGGCTTAACACCAGTGACTAAATCCGAAACATTAACAACAATTATCTAACACCTATTCGATTTCAAAGGTATGTGGATTATTTAAACCTGTGAAAATGATACTATGTTCCAAAAGGAATAATAATCGGATAATACAATCATGAATTTAAGAAGGTGACGCAAAGAGGATCAAAGAGAGACCTCTGCTTTATTTCAAATTCTCAGTCTAAACTTGTAATCAAATTCCATCGGAAATACAAAGCCAGGATTATCTGCTTTCTCAAAGCTCACCTGATCATTTGCTCTAAGCCTTTAGTTGCAGATTCCCAGTTCCAGAACAATAAATCGTTTTTACTACAATCTAAAAGTAGACTTTCGAGCCTTCTACAAAACCCCAACTGGCTGCTATATGCAGCGGATAAACCAATATCCCAAAACTCAATTAAATTGGCACTGTGATACGTTAATCGTGAATTTTTTTAAACTCCGAATCTATAAATTTATTAGCATGTTTTCTATAACTATAATTTCTTCCCAAATCTAAGACATAATTTTTGGCGTCCTTATTATATCCAAGCCTTTAAATTGGACGTGTGTTTTTAAACCTTTACAAATTATGGTCAGAACTATTATCTTAGATATTATTATCGTACCTTCAATATCCATCTTTGGACAAATTCATGTGAGGAAGATGCTTGACATGTGGTTTTAAAGTTCGCAATTTTGAATGGATGCCTCGTCCAATCACTGTTTGCCAGTTCACAAACAGACAATATGGACGGGCGTTATGGGCTAAATTAAAAAAAAATTGTAATGGTCTATAGTTATGGGTGGTACACCCTAAAGTGCCAACTAAGTTATTTTTTTATAGTTGTTTACTCGACTTTTATTGTGCTATTTAAATCATAAACTATAATACATACGTAATAATGCTTTGAATAAACTGGTTGTGTTGGCATTGAACTGGTGTTTGATTCCATGCAAGCAGAATTTTTTTGTCGAATAATACCTGTACAATAAAAACTAACTGGTGTCTCAGTGCTTGATATGCCTATGATTTGCCACTCGATATCCGATAGAAATATATACAAACGCTTCATCTAGTATAGGCAGATATCTCAGTTTTCCAACAACCGGCCTGTGGTAAAGATCATGGCCGAGAAACCAAGGATCAAGGTTTAAACTTCCGTGGAAATCCAGATACGGCAGATGTTATATATATATCATAAAATTTGTTTTTAATGCGCTAAACAAATATACATCGTTATTATTAGTTGTTATACATTGTGATATATTTTGAAATACTAAAATATAACTTTCGCCAGTTAATGAAGGCAGGTGCCGTGTTTGTACCACTAAATTATTTATGCAAACATGGTTTTGTTATATTAAAAACTGAAAAAAATTCTTATGATTTGAAATACATAATGGGGAACAAGCCATTCATTATCCTTACGTTATCTTATGTCCTATTTGTTGGACAGACTCACCACACTTACTACCCCAACAGCTACTATTTTACAGTCAGTTTTTCACATAAAACCAAGCATGAGTGATCTTAATCAAATGAACACTGTCATAACTGGAAGGATAACATGGTTGCACCTGTTGACAATCCGTTTGATTATCTGTGGATTATGGATGCAAGTTGATAATGAGTGATTAGTGGAATTGACAAAGATAGAGCAAACGCATGAAAGCCGTGAATTCTAAACAAACTAAATACTAACAAATAGCAGCTAGTTACCATTTGTCGTTAGAGTGCACACAGTAAAAGTATGCAACATAAATACCACTAAATTGTGCTATTTTATGCTAATTCTATTGTCTTCTTTTGTTTAATTAGCGCTATTTACTACTAAATAGTGATAACTGTTGCACACATTTAGTGTTTGCTCTCTAGCACTGAACCAGTATATTACTATTTCTTTTGTGTGGGTTTTGTGTCCTGGTTGAGTGCTAGTGATGAGGATGATGATTAACTACATTTATGTCTCAAATACACGTGCCTTACTACTTTGGAAGACTTAAGGTCGGTACACACTAGGCGACAGGTCGCAGCGACAATTTGTGTACTAAGTATTTTTGGTGAAAATTGTTGTCGCTGCAACAGAGTTTTGCCGCATGAAATCTAACCGGTTGGATTGTTGACCTAGTGCACACTGAAGCGACATGTCGCGTGGAAAAGTCGCTGCGACTTGTCGCCTAGTGTGTACCGACCTTAAGGGTGTACTAGGCGACAAGTCGCTGCGACTACTCCCCGCGACAGGTCGCAGCAACAATTTCGCCCCGTGTGTACTTAGTATTTTTGACGAAAATTGTTGTCTCCGCGACAGAATTTTGTCGCTGCGACTTGCCGCATGAAATCCAACCGTTTAGATTATTGAACCAGTGCACACTGAAGCGACTTGTCGCGGGGACAAGTCGCTGCGACTTGTCGCCTAGTGTGTGCCGGCCTTTATATGTCAGTTGTGTACTGTGCACATTACGGTTTGGTCCTTTTTCAGTCTCACCTGCTTGACATATGGGGCACCGAGTTTGCGCATGCTTCGCACATGATATGTATAACACATCATTAGCACAATCAGAGCTTATTCTTCTAATCAGCATTTCCTAAGTTAAAGTGCGCCAATTGTTAACGTACTTAGATAAGGCTTGTGACGGAAATGAATATATTAATCTCACGGAATGCGATGAATTACATTTGATCGCTTATTTTATTTTGTTGTGAATAATTTTCGTGTGACCCTTTTTTCACGAAAATGAAACAGGCAAATTTCGCTTAAATTCCGCTTCTTGAAATTTAAGGCCGGTACACACTAGGCGACATGTCGCAGCGACTTGTCCCCGCGACATGTCGCCTCAGTGTGCACTGGTTCAATAATCTAACCGGTTGGATTTCATGCGGCAAGTCGCAGCGACAAAATTCTGTCGCGGCGACAACAATTTCCTCCAGAAATACTTAGTACACACGGGGGGAAATTGTCGCTGCGACCTGTCGCGGGGACTAGTCGCAGCGACTTGTCGCCTAGTGTGTACCGACCTTTAGTAATTTAGTGAAATGAATGAATATATTAATCTCACGGAATGCGATGAATTACATTTGATCGCTTATTTTATTTTGTTGTGAATAATTTTCGTGTGACTTTTTTTCACGAAAATGAAACAGGCAAATTTCGCTTAAATTTGGCTTTTTGAAATTTAGTGATTTAGCGAATGCACTTGCTAACATTTGCTAAACTTTATTTGCGGGTATTTAATTTTTTGATTTTTTTACTCTTATTCCTAGGTTTTCGTTTGTTGGTATTTGACTATCACGTGCTAAACAAGAAGCAATTTTATTTCATAGTCCGATGAATACCACCCTTCATTTCATTTAGATGTATATTTCTATAGACTCTTATCTCCGAATCTAAGCCCCAAAGTTTCCTCCGAGTCTATGTTGTGTTATATTAAATCGAGAGTGTGTGTATGTTATCGGATTATCAAGCTTACACCTATCTTATTTCTTTCGTTGCTAATGCGCCGACAACTCATTAACCCAAATGGGTTTACGTTTGAAAAAAAATAAATAAAAATTAAAAACTTCGACGGCTTTGCACGCAACTTTTGTTTGTCGATTTAAATAAATCGAAGTTATGGAACATATTACGTTTCTCCATGAGAACTGTTTCACAGTAACACGTGCAAGATTATGTATTCCAAAAGGGCGGTTCCCCCGTCGACAATAACAACCACTTGATATGCAAATTTTCTTCGCGGTTTGATTAGATTTCGCTACAAAGGAAAACACAAAGACTGACGCGATTAAAATATTGACCGCTTCACTGGCGCCGTGAAAAATACAAATTTGACACCATTTTATCTCTAGGGTGACCTAATACAAACTTAAAAATAAAATTCGATTGAATTTCAAATAATACCCCCGAAAAAAAATTAGATTAAAATTGTTAACTGGAATAAAGCTTGAAAAAAATGCGCCAGTAAGAGTACATGGGATACATTTCTGTCGTAATTAGAATTTTGTTCGAAAGAATTTCGAATGGTTGATCATGTTATTTTCGAAGAATAAATGCTGAAATTCGAAAATCATAACAACTTACCTGATTGAATTTCTGAATAAATCTCAGAAGCTCAATTTGAAGCGTTTTTTCCTACACGGTCATCATTATATATAATGCTGTCGTGAATCAACATTATCCAAAAATATAAACACTAATCCTTACGTCAATAATACCTAAGTAAATGACTAGGTCAGCGTGCCACCTACCATGGAAATTTTAAATTCTTCTGAGGTGCATCGGCTCTTTGTCAACAAAGCATTCAACTCGAGTTACACATCTGTAATGTATAGAAGTTCAACCTAGAACAAGAGAGAAATGCAACTGTAATCAAAGAACAATTCATAGCCGCAAGAAAGTAACTATAATTTTTCATCCAAAAGAACTTACTTTTCTTGAGAATAGCTACGTTCGTGCGTCAATATCATTACCTTTATTCGTCGGCAGAGTCTAATTGTACCACTTCTATTGCTACGTGTAGTCACTCGTGGTTGGTCACTCAGGAAACAAAGAGCTTGATTATCAGAGTAGAACCACGATTATAATCTTGGCTTTTGTATTCCGGATTCCTCTCTGTTACCTCCGGTTTACTTGCCGTTGTTGTTGTGTCTTTATACTACAGTCGATATGAATGGTTGCGGTAATCTTTTGTTAAGCTTCTCTATTACGGGACACAGATTATCTCCAGTTAGTTCGTAGTGTTATGTCACAAAACAGTTTGTTGTTGTCAACTGAATATTTTGAATTCGCCGAACGTTAGTAATAGTGTCGAAAGCTCGATATGCTGGTTCTTTGTTATCTAATGCTTTTTTTTTTTTGTCTCGCTAGTTGACGAGAGAACGATAATTTTCTGTGAATGCCATGCTTCTAGCTTATCACTGGTGTGTTGTTGTCACTGTACAAGTCATGCAAACCAGTGGTGTTAAATGCAGAAGCGACGTCTGAAAAAGAACGACAATTATGCACTAAACATGCGAGTAATTTCCGTTGTTTTTGGGTAGTCTTCTCACAGGAAATTTAAAGTTTTTGCGTGATAAAAAAGAACGACGAATCTTATAACATTTTTGCCTCTATGTTATTTCTATGCAGTCTTCTAAACGCTTCGTTCAGTCATGTCATAAAGCAGCGTCTACTGACTAAAGATGTGATTAGGTCAGCTGAAACCCCTTGGATCAAATAACAAGAACATTGAACTACAAAGAACAAATGGTTGTCATAGCTGACAGCTGTCATATTGAATGAACGTTACCATATAAGGGCAGTTGACGTCATGTGGTCACTGTAGCGTAATTTAGTGCAGATTGGAATGTGGCGGATAAGTGCCGTTTCGTTTTGATCTCAAATGGGGCTGAGATGTCTGAAAGCTGTCAAAATTATCGTCTGAAACTGTATTATACTAAGGTTGTAAAAACTCTGTAAAGACTGATTCCATATAATCACAAACGATCGGGAACGGTCGCAAGCGTTCGAAAAAAAAATCGATTTTGGGGATTAAACCAAGGTTTTTCGATCCTACGACCGTTTTTGAACGATTTCGATCGCGATCATATATTGATCGAAAACGGTCCTAAGACCGAAAAACGTTGGTTTCACTATAATCGAATTTTTTTTCGATCGCTTGCGACCGTTCTTGATTATTCTCGATTATATGGAAACCAGGCTTAAAATAGTAAGACTTATTTTCTCATCTTATTATTCTCATCTGTGTTTGATTAAGGGTCCTGATTACTTAAGCAAAAAGTCATCACGATTTTTTCTTAGAAAGATATTTTATAGAGAATTTATCAATTAATCGAAAAATGGATAGAAATCTATATGGTCCCGAGCCCGTTTTCGAGATAAAAATTTTTGAACGGAACCATGTTTTGACAGTTTTGAAGAACAAATGACGAAAAATGCATTTTTCACAAAAAAAATTATTACTCAAAAACTAATAAAGCTATTGACGTAGTTTTTACAGGCAATCTCAACCAGACGGTATTTTACACAAATATGGGAAAATAAATTATATATGTGTTAAAATTTTGTCAAAATTTATAGTTTTGTTTTCGTCTTTGACTTAAAATCGCTTTGAATAGTGAAACCCTAAACTACTTACCATCGCGTGTAATGTTGAAAAGTCATCAGGATTTTTTCAAATCTTGTCAAAAGAAAGATTTTTACAAAATCTTTCAGAAAAAATGAAGAAAAATATAGAGTCCCGCGCAAAAAATGAGGGTTTTGGCTGGTTGAAGTATAATTTTCGAAGGCTCCTTGTGTTATTCTTATGTTGTCTTTTGGCGGGATTTGGCGCGCGCGCGGCGTTCTCAGCGGTAAATTGCTCGCGGGCACAGGTTTCAGGCGTCGTTGTTGTTCTAAAGTAGTCAGGACCCTTAATGGAAGAGAATCGACCACCTTTCGAGAGACTGTTTTTTTATGCAAACGGGCGCTTAGTTATAATAATATTGATTGAAAATGGAATAAAAATTATTTATTTTTTTCAATTATCCAAACCGGATGAATAAAGTTACGTTTTCACATTAATCTGGTTTAGTGTGGACAGCACGCAGCCAACCGAACGTACTGCTGTGTATTACTCTAATAATCACTGTTCTCATCACAACCCATTGTTTTTACTCAGTATTATCTCAACGAATGCATTAGGTCACACTTCAACAAACAGCAAACTGCATTATGAAAAATAATGCTTCTAGCTAAAAGCATTATTTTTAATAATGCAGCGAGTTCCGCCTAGCAATCAATATAACGAAAACGAATAAGACAACGATAAGAACAATAATTATACTAGATAATCACTTCGGCACACAGCATTCGTGGGTATAATGCAGGCAGCTTCGGGCTGCGCCCTCAGCTGCCTGCATTATACCCACGAATGCTGTGTGTCTCAGTGATTATCTATTAACTAACTCACGGGTTATTAGAAAAAAGCTAATTTATCATATTATATACACACTCTAAATATAACTTAGTTATTTGCAGTGTCGTTATATTGTGTTATCCTTACTAAATATTGCAGCGGATATAGAATTTCTGTGGATACGCATGCAAATGTCAAAAATGTAAATATTTCTATTTTTAGAATTAAATAGAAAATTTCGCCTAATTGATTATGGGTAATAAGTATTTGGAAAGTGTACAGATTTTATTCAATATCAACGGATAGGATTATTTTTTATCGCTACTCTGTGAATTGCGCAACAAATTCGTTGTATCGCGGCCCGCCGTTTCAAAACTTTGTTTTGATTTCGGCTTTTCTCGACCGTCAATCAATTTAAGGGGTGGATTTTATGTCAAATTAATCAATAACAGTACCCTCAAGGCGAATTCCGTGCTAAATTTGATTGAAGGTTCAAAAAAGACCGACATAAATGAAGTGGCGCGTCCGCCATACAACGAATTTGACTATAAATCATTCCCAGTGTTTGTTATTTTGATAGCAGTTTTTCAAAGCCCGTAAACGTTGTTTGCAATTTGATTTAACATCAGTCTTTTTCAATCTGATTGATGCATTCAATATCAACAACAAATGCGTCACGGTGTACTGCGTGTAAAGCAGATTTGCATACGTTATTAATACTTTTGTGGTCGTTAGGACATTTTTAATTTATACATGTTTCGAGGTGGCTCACAATTTAGAGTGCAGATAGTATAATTATGAAATATCGCTAACAAATAGCACTGAATAGTGCTAATTAGCACAAATTAGGAATGCAACGAAATACCAAAGTTTGAACGTGTTCGTTTTGAATAATGGAAATGCGCAAATGTAAAACAATGAAATGCTAGAAATGTATTTGATAGACTGAAAAAAAAACACTATTCAATAAGCAATGGTACAATAGTGGTATAATAAATCCAGGTACTCAAAAACCTATATACTTATACACGAAATGACACTTTTGACATTTTTGCACCTACTTGTAAACAATAAAACTACATAAAGTAAAGCTATGCATTGTCAAAGATAGTTGCCTTTATTATTGTTTTAACTCCTCCTTAGCTCGAAGGCATCATTTGAAGTATTACACTATTTGCTGTTGATTAATGATACTGAAACATTCACTCAAGCGAAAGATGATTACGATTAACGCGATGAGGCATTCAATAAATGTGAAAACTCAATGAATAAGAGTAATGGTTCTTTAGAAATGCATTGTTTGCAAACATTGTTTTTGCTGTTATTGAGTGTTTGTTCATGTTACTGAATGCTTCTTCGCGCTAATGCTCTTTTGTTTGAATGAATGTTTCAGTGCGGTTAATGAACAGCAAAAAGTGTACAAGGTTGCATGTACACAACGTCACTGCAACGTACATCTTGGATGAGCTTTATTAAAATATATATTTACCATTTGTGAGTTGTTTGTTTATTAAACATGCCGATCACTTTATTGTCTATTGATTCCCAAAGGAACCACTGCTGCTCAAGAATATTGATGTCAAGAACGCAGCAAGACGCGCTTTACCTTACTGCCTGCCTATTCATGAACGCATAAAATATAAAATTCTGCTGTTGACTTTCAAAGCCTTACATGGTCTCGCTCCTTCGTACATCTGTGATTTGATTGCTAAATACAAAACTGCAAGAACCATTCGCTCTTCGAATGAACTACTTCTCATTTCAACGACATATAATTTGAAATCATACGATTCTCCCTCCTTCTCTGTTTCTGTTCCAGCATTATGAAACTCTCTTCCATCCTCTATTCGAAACATTGACTGTCTAACTTCATTTAAAATGAACTTAAAACTCATCTTTTTAAGTTAGCTTTTTACCTGTAATTACTTATTTTATATTATAGCTATTTTTCGATTTTTATTTTACAGCGCTTAGAGCTCACTTGTATAAGCGCTATACAAATATCTTATATTATTACCCTGGCCAACTAAGACATTGCCGTGGTGAAAACTTATCGTAACCCCAACTTTAACTCCTTACAAAATCACCCAAAGCTCAAACATCTTTGAGGCATTTTACAGTGAGGACACTCTAACCATGAACACTTGTCTTTATTTAGCTGTTTATTTCCTGAGATTTCTACTGCTTCAAATCCTCTAAAAACGTAGGACTGAACTCAAATGCACTGAGGAATCGAAATAAAAATGTTTTCAAATTCAATCAAAAGAGGCATGTACTGCTTCAAATCCTCTAAAAAGTAGAACTGAACTCAAATGCACTGAGTTATCAAAACGAAAATGTTTTCAAATTGATTCACTCAAAGGAGGCATGTTAAAAAAGTGTAAAAAAAAGTACAAAGTGTTCACGGTTCGAGTGTAAGCCGAATAAATGTCTTCTTTCATGATTAAATAAGTAGTTATATAATCACAAGTGAGTTTGGCTTAATGACGATTATGTCAAAGCAAATCCTCAATATCTGATTAGTTAACTTGTCAGAAACTCTGTTCGGGTAGCCACGGTAAAGTCTGGTTTCAATATAATCGAAAACGATCAAGAATAGTCGCAAACGATCGAGAAAAAAGTTCGATTAAATGGAAACTAGAGTTTTTCGATCCTACGACCGTTTTCGATCGTGCACGATTATATGGAAACACTTTTTTCGATCTTACGTTCGGAATACTTCGATCGTTCTCGACCGTTCTCGATTAAATGGAAACCAGGCTTTAGGCGCATCGCGCTGTAAAGTGTAATTGAGAGTTTGAGATTTAAAGACTAGAGTTGCTTTCGTATGAGTACGACGGAAATAGTACTGTAACGTATCGTAACCGTAGTTTCTAAGAAAACATTCCAATCATCTGCTGTATTGCAGCCGTATCGCAACCGTACGCTTTCCCACTCATACGAAAACGACTTTGTCCATCTTTAATATTGTTTTGAATGTCTCCCCTGCACTGAATAACAGCAGTGTTATTTGCTCACTGAAAACCAATGTCCGCATTAATTATTTAACAACGGATTTTGTATTTGAGTGATAGTTAAGAATTAGATAATGGAAAACAAGGAAGCTGCTACAGATGATACAGCTAATGGAGTACATTCAAGGGAAAACTACCAGATCATACCAACCAAGATAGCTTTTGCATTTAGATTGTTTCAATTGAATTGTCTGCTTAATGAAAATTATTTCTGGAGATTTGGTAATTCTTACCTTATTTGGAAGTACAATTGAACTCTATTGTGACGTTTTTCTAAGCTTTAAAGGCTTAAATGTAGGAGAAAACTGCCAGGTATTCTAGAGAATCCAAAAACTCAAAATGTCCGACACATTTGATCAACTTTGCAGCCTCGGTTTCGTGAACAAAATCCCATGATCAAAAAAATACAGGGTTTCCGCACGAAATAGCATTCAATTCTTTAATATCAAGTTCCATAATAGATTAAACATAATGAAACCAACAGTGACGATTTTGTTTTCAATCTATTTCCATCCATGGATTTTTTCCAAACTTTGGACATCTGTCTAAGCCATCAAAACTTTCTTCAGTGGAATAATGCTGAAAATTAGTTTAGTTTAGTTTATTTGTCACAATCAATTATAAAATACAGTATAACAATAATAATAATTTAAAAAAACATAATAACAAAAGTGTAATAACAAATTGTGACTGGCGAAGAAAACAGAACTTTCGTCCCAATTGACTTTCCTTCTCCTAACAAATACAAATACAAATACAAAAACAAACAAACAAACAAAAAAGGAAGACAGTTATTATATAATTATGTTGGAACATATTGCTTTGAAGAAAAATGAATAAAGAGCTGATCCTTAAACTTACATAGACTTAAATTATTATATTTACAACTGGTTGGTAGAGTGTTCCAGAGTTTAATTGTTCTTGGTAAAAATGAGTTAAGGTAGTATGCCTGTTTGAATTTGCTTAGTTCCATCAAGTTATTTTCATTGAATTGCATATGATAAGCCATATTTCGGTTTGAAACTACAAGCTGAAATCATTAATGATCCATAACACTAAAATAAATTAAAATCAATAATGTGATAAGTTATCGGCTCGTCCTGATTTGCATCAGGTTTATCTTGTAATATCGACTTCGATTTGACTGCATTATATTTTAGCTTTTGTAATACGATTAGATGGAGGCATAATATAGACAACTCGCTGTTTTTGTTTTGTTTTTAATTCTCATGAGGATCCACCGTTCATATTTTATTAATGAGAAGTTTGTTAATAAATGTAAGAGAGGAATCCAGGTGTACCAGTAACTGCAATATATATTATCAGTTGGGAGAGTTTGTACTGATTCAAGGTTTCAAGGTTTCAAGGTTTTTTATTTTCCACTATTATAAGTTAAATAATTGTACATACATATGGTGAATATTGTGGAAGGTGCAGGGACTACAACCAGTAGGGTTAACAAACGTCCCTGCACCTTTTGACATGGGTGATAAAAATATAGTGATTTGAAGTTTTTTCAGGACATATTTATGGCGGATATAAATATTATCAATGATTGATAATAATTATGAGTTACTTTATAGGTCGGTTTAGTATTTAGATTCACCGTAAAGGTTATAGCGGAAACTCCTTCGTCGGAGCAAGTGATATTTAGCAGTTCTATTTATTTGTTCAAATGAGTACTTGTAAAAATATACATACATATCCACCTTTTGTTTTTTTATAACTTTTGAATGAAGGTATTATCTTTTTCTATGTTTACTTTCTATTTTTGACAATGGCAATATATAGCTCTTTCTTGTGCCAATTTTCAACACAATTTTTAATTAAGATATGCCTGAAATGGGGATCAGAGAATAATTAATTTTTATTTTAACATTTTGGATTTTTTTCAGTTGAGCAATGTACCTTTAGTTTAAGCCCGAAGTATTTTTATCGTCCATTTTTATCTGTTTGATATCCAGTTTACACACATGCATACTTTAACACCGTTTTAACACTGTTTTAGATTATTACCGAACTGATCTGGTGGTCAAAAGTGCTTCTATGACAACTGAAATCCAGCAAAAGCATGTTATCGTTCTCACATCATATTGAAATCACTCCCGATCTTGTGGTGATATTTAATTATTGTCTGCTGTTGATCTCTACTTCTATGACAACTGAAATTCAACAAAACCATTTTATCGTCACGGTATCAAATTGGAAATACCACCAACTTTGTTATGATATTTCCAAGCTAATTCTACGAAAACCGAAAATCAACAAAAGCATTTTATCACTTTCAAATCGCTAAATGAGGCTCACAGGAAGCTGTTGATTTGAGCTCATGAAATTGTAAGGAATTTGTTTGTAAATTTTAATGGCTGCTTTAACATGCCTAGACCACCAAAATGAAACTGCTGAAACTTGAACTACTGTAAATCGAACTCGTGACTTCTCGCACAGAAGACCGAGTACTAACCAACTGTGGCGTTCTTGCCCCTGATAAAGTGGTCGATAATGGATAACGGAACGGCGCCATTTTCAGAAAAAGGCTCTTGCTATTCTTCCTATTGTTACTGCAAGAGATACCGACAAATAGCAATAGCAATAAGCGCTATATTTTCTGCAATTAGAAGCAATTATTTAAAGCCGAGAAGCAAGCTAAGAAGTCAGTTCTTCATCTAACAAGTTTTCTACAACATGTCATTTAATATTCACTTTTACCATATATAATAAAAAGACGCGGAAGTCGAATGAAAGAAAACAAGTGAGTATGAGATAAGAGAGTTTATCCCCGGACCACATCAGGAGCTCTACTCGTCGTGCTTTTTTTTTTTTTTTTTTTTGAAACTTGTTAACAATCTCCGCACTTTTGTCTTAAAATGTTTCAAATAACACTGGCATATTGAAAAGTCACAGTCAATTGTTTAGTGTTAAAGAGGGAGTGTACCATCAGCTGCATCATGCTCCTAACTGGAATACAGAGGATGTTGTGTAAAGATATATGAGAAAACAAGCTCTGGGCATCTTTTTAAAAGGACATGGACACCCTCGGTACGTCCTAGCCAGATCCACAACTGTGTTGCAATTTTCCAGGAAAATCTGAACCTATAAATAATTCCTATAGGGAAATTGCTGTTCGATCGGCCATCTTGTTTAACCATATTTGGTAAATCTTACCTTATTTGGAAGTATGCTTAAACTCTTTTTTGCCGTTTTTCTAAGCGTTTAAGGCAAGTTAGGGGTAAACTGTCAGATATTGTAGAGAATGCAAAAACTCAAATGTCCTTCACATTTGATCGGCTTTGCAGCTTCGGTTTCGTGAAGAAAAAAAAACAAAACAACAACAACAACAACAAAACAAAAAAAAAAAACATAATTTAAAGAAACACAGGGTTCACGCGCGAACGGCATTCAGCGATCGAGTAAATTGATATATTGAATTGCAAAATTGTAAAATCACATTTGCGATTACATTTTTAGATTGATTTTATGTGGTTGAGTTGAATGATCTTGGCCGAATTTCTTTGAATTTGATTTGTTTTTATGGTTCTTTTTATTTTAGCGCCTGGGCACAAAAGACCCTCCACGAATTGTGCGACCATTCCATGCGAGAGCGTCAAGGCCGAGGGAAACTGGGTTCTATCAGGAGACACAGGTAGCTCCAATGAACCGTGGTGTTTTGAGAAACTGTTTGTTGCTGTTTCCTCCATTGTTACTGCAAGATTAATCAGGGTCAAGCTGGTACCAAAAATAGTTGATCTTTAGAGTCGTTTTCATGATCTCTTTTCATATTTGATCGTTTTTTCTCAATAAATCTCACTCGAACTTTACTGCACAGAAAGAAAAAAGGTAAGCCAATTTAAAGTTCTTCTACAATGCGTTTAAAAACGTCCATCAAGTTAAAACGTTTCAAGGGGAAGTAATTGAGATTTGAAATATATGTGAAATGAAAGCCGTGATCTTTCAAACTTACATAGTGTTAAATAAATTGCTCGTATAGATATTCTAAGAACTCGAGATCAATTTAAGTTTCGCGTTTCCTTTCGAAGTAAATTGAAAGATTTTCACAATAAGTTGTTAAAGTAAAAAGGAATTTGTAAATTCGAATAATATCAAGGTTACAATATGGACTTTCGAACTAAAAACAACCAGATTATTTTAAATTCAAAACATACATTTCAAGAAAACGACACAAATTGATATTTGATTCTCTTGTTAGGGGAATTTGACTGATAAGAAGTAACTGTAAAGAGATAGGAATTGGTCTAATAAATAGATCTGTTTAACTATAGTGCCTTTCAAAACGACTTATCATTTTAGCAGTATCGACTTCATAATTTAGTAATTTTATAAAAATCAAATCAAATTTGTGTCTAAATTAAACCTGGAGCATAAAAATATATTAGGCCAAAGAGTAAAGAAGAAATCCTAAGAACGAAAAAGTCGAAAAAAACTATATGTTCGTATTTCGCCCTTCTAAAGCAGAATCAACAAACTATATGATTTAGTTTTAATTGCTCTAAATTGCGGCCAAAAAAGAAGACCCTTACGGAATGTATAAAGGTTCCACGATAATTAATCTTGGTTCTAGTGCTCCCTAGCTGCTTTCCAGATACAAAATAGCCTGCCATAGAAGGTTAAAATTTGTACGATTACATTTCTAGCTTCAAAACTTCGAAAGCTTCTCTCATTTCTTCCATTGAGTCACGGGTCTCACATAAGGGTCTCACAAGAATATAGAATTATTTCCAAGAAAAATATCTTAGAGAAGTTACAAACAGTCAAATATGCATTGAAATGTCAATTTGTAAAAAACAACAACAACAACAAAAACATCCGGTAAAATTTTTCTTTTATAGAACCATTTTTATTAGTCCGTAAATATCCCGGCCCACGAAGATACGCAAACTCTTTACAAATGGACACTTGAATACATAATTGTAAAACAACATACCTACAAATAAGCTAATACAGTTTTTTTACGGCTGATACAGTCCAGAAAATAGGGATCTTGTTTCAAACAAAAGACTTTTAAAATAAATTTGCGGTGCCACGAGAACCAAAAACACTTTCACACTAAAATCCTTACATGTTTAGGTCCTTATAATAAGGTAAACCGATAAGTGCAAATTGTACAATTAAGGAAAATGTAGACGGTCTCACTTGAAACCACCTACTTTTACATTTAATAGTAATTATAATTCAATTTTATATAACGCCAATTATCAAAGAGAACCATAGGAATGCCATCACTTATAGACTACAAACAAAATTAAATATAAAATAGATAAATATATGCAAAAAAAGATAATTTTTTGTTCATTACAGCAAAGAGGGTGTAATTTTAACAAGTAATTTAAATACAAATTGCAATACTGTAGCACCTGCTAATAGTCACCGCGCCCCTCAGTTTTTCTTTGTTGGCTCATATTTTAGGGAATGTCGGAAGTAGAAAAAAAAAATGGGACCATCAGGTTTTGTTTCGGATAGTTTTTTGTTCAAGACTTGGAGAAAGTAGATTAGGTTAACCGTTAAGGTTTGTTCTCTTGCATTTTTCAAGCTACTCCTTTTTTTTTCATCATTTTTGTAATTATTTTTTTTTTGTGTAGAAACAAAAACCTTTGAATCTTTGAAATTGGCAGAAATCGGATAAATAAAGAGTGCGCGCGCCAGTTAATATTATTTGGTTCGAAGTTTTTCTCATCGTGTGTATCGGCGGAAATGATTATGCTTGAAAGTTCATCCTTTGCAAATAAAATTATCTAATACATAGCGTTTCAAAACCTGAATTAATGACTATTCCACTGAATAGTGATTAATTCGGCGGACAACACTATTTTACTATCTCCCAAGATCATCTAATAACTCTTAATTGGCGAAATATGTCAATAAATCTACTATCCAAGCCTCTTGTATGCAACATGCCTGAGATGTTGGTGAGTATGATGACAGTAAATCTTACCTTTTGGTACTTCTCTTATCTTTCATAGACGACACCAAGATATTACTAGCCTATTAAAATGGGCCCAGTTTCGATATCCATCTCTTTCCTGCTGGTACTCTTTGTTGTAGTAAATACAGGTAACATGATCTATAAACATCAATAATAACGTTGTCTTTCTTGTAAATAGACCTTTCGGCACAGGCGTTTTAAGTCCAGTACCATTGAACCCGCATACCTAGTACTGGGCCGAAACGTCCGGAGCCGTCTATATCAAGGTGAAAATAAAGAAGCCGTGTCAACCGAGATGCATTACGAGCAAATGCTATTGTTTACATACGAAATAACGCCAGTAATTATATAAACAGATAATACATAAACAAAAAATAAGTACTTGAAGTCCGATAAACAACAGTTAAGTGTTTGAAAACCAAAGTTCATTTCAAGTACTTCAAGATTAGAAGTATACCGGGATGTTTGAGATTTCGAACAGCTGATTCAACAGTTTTCACATATTTTCTTGACGTAAACAGTACAATAAATACTAAATGACACGGCTCCTCCAAGTATTTGTTAAATAGAGGGCGCGCGCGGAGATATGAAATTTATCTTCTTGTGTTCAACTCGCTATACTCGAAAAGCGACCATGTATCATACTGTTTATTATATAACTTAAAAAGTAAATCTTGCTTTGTGATTGGCTGAACAAAAATCCAAATTGATAAATAGGAATATCACCACTAAACACATGTGTTGATACGATTTTTATCACATGAGAGAAACACTGTATGTTATATAATAAATAAAAATTATCTATATCAACATCTGCAGTTAGTAGTGTAACACTTTGTTGGGACAAGTACTCGTTGTGCTTTGGGAAGTCCGTGTTTGAGTCCCGTGCGAACCAAACCGATGCGGAGTTTTTACTCTTCCATTACATTTAAACAAACATTTAAATAATTTAGAATATATTTTTTGTATAGGTGATGCAGCAGTTGTTCGACGCGACGTCCCAATAATTGGTAATTAAAACAATAATATTTTATTTTTTTAAGCAGCTTCTCTCCAGTGAGAAAGACGCAAGGGAATTTAAAACATTTTATTTTATTTCACCAGTTCGCTGATATGCTGATTTCACGATTATAGCTGATTATCAAATTGCATATCTACATATTTTATATCAGTGCATTTTTTGATAGTTTGCTTTATGTGTTGTACTAAAAATCAGTTGATTTATGATTTGCGAGAAGCTAGGTTTCTTAAGTTTGTGATAATGTATCGCATACCGCTCCTAAAGTCCGATTTACATGGTGCGAGTCGTCGATTTGCATGCGATTTGTAGTATACGACTAGTCGTAACTTCTAAAACTAGTCGCTCGTGCTCTAAAACGCGTTTTAGAATGTCATACGACTAGCTATAGAATGTTTTGAACCTCACGACTAGTCGTACAATACAAATCGCATGCGACAAATCGTACCGTGTAAATCAGCCTTAACACAACAAGCTCACGATTTATCGATTTTGATATGTGTATTGCTTGTTTCCTATCATGGCAGGCATTCCTTTTAGAGTTCCAGTCAAACCTGCAGCACTAAAGAATTCAACAGCATCATCCAGTAACAAAACTGAAGGTGACTGATCATCATAATTATCATCACCATAATCGAAGTGCCATCGTCATCAGTACCATCATCATCACCATTATTATTATTCGGCGCGTCATTATCAACATCATCATCATCATCTTCATCACTACTACTACCAATGCTATTTGCATCAGTATCATCATCACTAAAATCATCGATCAACATCATTATGATCATCACATGCACTCTCTAACGTTTATATCATCCCTTTGTTTTCCTCTACAGAAAAAGATAAGCCTAAAAAAGACAAGAAAGATATTCACGAATCATATCCGAACCCCCCTGTCCCTACCCCTGCTGGGTTTTCCGCTCATAAACCATTGAATAAAGACAAGAAAGGTAAAACCGATGACAAGGCTCAACAAGACAATGTGAAGACTACACCAACTAGTAAATCACCGACAGTGTGGGGATTCAATGATAAGTTCTTAGGTAAGTGGACTTAGATACACAATTTTAGACAGTGGAAACTTTTGTAACTTTACTTTCTAAAAACATGGTGATTCTTTCTGAGAAAAGAACCCTCCAATATACAATGATAGATTCTAATTTTCACTTGGGCAAACTCATGCTATTATGAATTACTTCGTTGTAATCCAATGAATGTAGATTTAATTGACAAGAATGATACTTTACATTACTTGTCTAACAAGAAATAACAATGCAAAATATTTATATTTTTTAGCATCAGAAAATAAAATGGCTATCAAGCGAAATGCGCTTTTTGACGGTGTTGGCGGGGACTCGATGTGTAAGTAGAAAACGAAAGACAACTGAACATCAATCAATCAATCACTCCATTAATCAATCAATCAATCAATCAATCAATCAATCAATCAATCCATAAACCAATCAGTAAATCAATCACTCAATCGATCGATCAATCAATCAATCAATCAATCAATCAATCAATCAATCAATCAATCACTCACTCAATCAATCAATGAGTTAACTAATCAATCAATCAATCAATCCATCGATCGATCGATCGACCAACCAACCAACCGACGAGTCAATCAATCAATAGATCAATCATCATTGTTTTATGAGCGTACATTCAGAGTTTTTGTTCATTTTTTTCAGCATTCAGTAACTTTCAAGTCCTAGGGAACCCAGATATAACTTCTGGAAAGAAATAGCTAAATATCCTAATAATTGCTTTAATTCATAGTTGTAAAATATGAAATAGCTTTATCCCTACACATCCTGTAACTTTTGTAAAGAAATAAACCGAAATACAAAAAAAGTAGACAATCAAAGGATAGTAAATCAGGTTGAAAACCTGAACATCCTCTGTTAAAAAAAGATCAGTTGGATGCACTAGATAGTGTTCTGGTCATCAAAATATATTACAAATGCGTAGAATCATAGTATTACCCCTTGTAGAATACTTGATCAAAGATCAAGGAGCAAATCGAACCTTTGATCAAACAATTTAACAGGCAATAGAAAACATGATCGAGACACGAAACAAAATCGTTCATCCAATAAATATATGTGGTAAGATATTTTCGCACATCAAACGTACATCAATAAAAGTTAATAAAACATTTTACAAATTCAAAGTATCAAAATTGCAGTAGACAGAAGTTCACGACGCTTCGAGGTCATGCTGACCTTATTTTTCAAATATGTGATTATTTATTCTATGGTGCATTTTCGTGCACAGGATTTTCATGATCAATAATATCCATATCAATCAGTAATTTGCAATCAGATCACGTTTTATAATCTATAAATATTCTGAGCTGAAGGATTGATTTTACTTTAGTGATCAGATTTGTAGCTTATTTTATGAATAAACATTTCAAAATCTTGTTTCAGTTGATTTTAAATTTTAAATGGTTATTTCTTTTTTTAATTGTTTTGTGTGTGCTGTGTGTGTGTAAGGGGGGGGGGGGGGGGGGGGGGGGAGAAGCACTCTTGGACACGCAAATGTTTTAGAGGAGATTTTGAAAACATTTTCGCCTTAAAAAACCTTTTTTTTTTTTTTTTTTTTTTTTTTATTTCACAATGTTATCACGCAAGATTACAACAGAAACAGATGTTTACAAATAGACCATAAGGAGTTATCTCTAAGGAATTATAAGATTTTACAATACGATATTGATATTCTCTTAAGTACTTATTTTAACAGAATCTCAAGTTATTTATTGTACTTTTTATGTTAAATCCAGCTTATGCGGATATTCTCATATTTTTTTCTATGAGTGTGTAATTTGTCATTTCTTTTTGCTATGTCATATTCTATTCTTTCGTATTCCGTTAAAATTTCTATAAAATGATACAATTTTGGATGTTTGTTTCTTAGTCTCATGTTATATAAGACATATTTATAAAGCAAAAAGAGAAACCCTTGCATAACATTTTCAGCAATGCCTAGTATTACATTTTCTAGATTTAAAATGGGCAATTTGATATGACTATCATCTAACCAGCTATTTATGTCTTGGAAAAATAATTTTGAATATTTGCATTCCACGAAAAAGTGCTCTAGAGATTCTGTAACACTTTTGCAAAAAGTGCACAGAGATGATTCAACAATATTGAATCTATGCAAGTCTTTATTTAGATATAGATAGTTATTCAATATTTTAAATTGAAATTCTCTCAATCTAGGATTGTTGGTGTATTTATACACTCTTTTGTAAACGGATGTCCACTCAATGTCCTGGATGTTGATATTTAACTTTCTGGAAATATGTTTTTGTGAAGTAGGATTTTGGAATTTTTCTTTAATAATGTCTGAGTATATTAATTTTGATGTTATTTTATTTTTATGGACTAGATAGCCGGAGATTGTAGTAAATTCTTCCTGATTTTTCAGTCCTAGATTTTCTGTAATCCCAATTTTCCTAATTTCAACTTTCCATTGTTTTGGTAATGCTTCAATTATGCTTCTCCAAACCATATACTCATCGTTATTCCATTTTCCTTTCAATAAAACTCCTGTCCAATCAAAACCTTTATATTCTCCCAATAAGTCTTTAATAATCACTATATCTTTATTTGTTAATTTCGTAATATTTATATAATCATATGCTAATTTAATGTGCTTGTTTAACCAAATAGGCTGTCTTAAAATGTCTATAATATTTTCCACTTTTGTTGATCCAATTATCGCCCATTGGGCAAATACTTCTTTGTAGAAATCTGATATATTTTTGGTCTGGAATATTTTCAAATCTAAGTTTTCTCCGATACTTTTTAATCCGCCAAAATTTTGCAACGTTTTTTCTGCAAATATTTTCCAAAAGCATTTTTTCTTATCTATGAGTTTTAACATCCATTTGGTCCTGTTTGTTTTAATGATAGAATCTAGGTCTGGTAGTCCAATTCCTCCGTCTTTTGTGTCCCCAATTAGTGTTTTCTGTTTGATTTTCGGTTTTCTACCATTCCAGATAAATCTAGCCATTTCCGTTTCGACTTCAGAAATAAAATATTTTGGTACCGGTAACTTCGAACACACGTAAAGTAATTGAGATATAGCTAGAGATCTAATAATATGTACTTTGCCATATATAGTTAGATTTCTCATCTTCCACACGGCTATTACTGCTTTAAACTTTTTGAAAACTCTTTCAAAATTGTTTTTTCTCATTTCTAGTTTATTTTGTGTGAAGTATATTCCTAATATTTTTGTTCCTTTAATATTAAAGTCAACCTTTTTTTGTATGTTAACCTCTGTTAAGTCAATACTGTCTTTTTTACCAATGCAACCGACTTCTGATTTCTCGATATTTAATTGAAGAGATGAATATTTTTTGAAAGTTTCTAACATTTCTAGCACATTATGTAATGATTCGATGTTTTTGATGCAAAATGTAGCATCGTCAGCAAAAAGGACAAGCTTTGTTTCCTCAGATGCATCCGAGAGTTTAACTCCATGTATATTCACACAGCTACGAGTTAATTGTGCCATCATTTCGATGGACAAGACAAATAAATATGGCGAGATTGGATCACCCTGTTTTGCTCCTCTTTGGATACTGAACCAATCTGAAACTATTCCGTTATTTTGTATGCAACTTCTTGTGTTTTCTAGAATAACTTTTATCCATTTAATATAACTATTACCAAATCCATAATGTCTTAAAACTGCTAATATAAAATTGTGTTCAATTGAATCGAAAGCTTTTTGAAAATCAGCAGCAAAAATTATGAATGCTTCTTGATCATTTTCTTTTGAGTAATCAAACAAATCTAACAAGAATCTTAGAATGTCATCAATATTTCTTCCTTTTACAAAACCCGCTTGGTTTGGGTGTACTAACTTCGGCATTAATTGCACTAGTCTGTTGCAGAGTGCTTTGCTACAAATTTTTGAATCTACATTTATGAGACTTATAGGTCTCCAATTCTCGATTAATCGGTTATCTTTATCAGGTTTTTCAAGTAAAGTAATATACACTTGATTTTGAGTTGTTGAAAGAGTACCTTTTTCAAAACTATAATTAAAACAGTGAACCATCATTTCGCCCAACTCTTGCCAAAAAGTCATATAAAATTCTTTGCTTAATCCATCTACCCCAGGAGTTTTATTATTCCCCATTGTTTTGAGACTTTCGAAACACTCTTTATGCTTTAACAAACCTTCGCAATTTTCTTTTTCCTCTTTACTCAATTTTGACACATGAATCTTCTTAACGAATTCAAAACAGTCGTTTTCCGTTAAATTGTTCTTTTTCGAATATAAATCGCTATAGTGCTCTTTTAGTTTTTTTAAAATTTCCGTCGGAGTGACGATAACTTTGTCATTATCTAGAATCTTTCTGATGTGTGTCTTATTTTTCCTTGTTTTTTCTAAAGTGAGGAAAAATTTAGTATTTCTTTCTCCTTTCTCAAACCAAGTTATTTTTGACTTCATAATTATACCTCTTGTTATATGGTCACTTAGAGTATTCAAATTTCTTTTTAATGTTTCATGTTCCTGCATTAAATTTTCGTTTTGCTGCCAGTCCCGTATATTTTCAATTTTTTTCATTTTCAATTCAATATCCTGATAAAAATTTTTCGATTGTTTTGCTTTTTCCTTCGAATATGAAATGGTAGTTTTTCTTATCTCATACTTCATAAGTTCCCATTCTGTATGTGCATTATATGTTTCATATTTAAAATCATTTTTCTTCTTTTCAATTAGCCGCCTTATTATTTTTATATATTCTTCATCATCCAATAAGGAGTTATTCATTTTCCAAAATGAAGGGCCGTATCGCTGCTTTGGTATTGATTTGATATACAATGTTATGGCGTAATGATCCGTGGCTGGTGCTGGTAATATATCGGTATCCTCTACTAAGGGTTGAAGTATGTCCGAAACATAAAAGAAATCTAATCGACGAAATAATCTTTCTTTAGATTTTGATGCTTTGCCTTGGGCTGTCCCACTCCAGGTAAAGCATTTTTCATTTTGATTCCGAATACGCCAAATATCAACTAAATCCAAATCTTTTAAAATTGTTTCCATCTGCTCAATGGAGTCATTTTTTAGTTTTGGATTTCCTCCAAATGCTTCTAATTCTAGATTTCTAATAAAGTTAAAATCTCCTCCCCATATTATCATTGTTTCACTAGTTATTTCGTAGGTAGCAATTTTTTGAAGAGCTTTTATTTGAAAGGAAATTTGTTGTTTTTCGTCAATTGGAAAATATGAATTAATTAATAGAAACTGTTTGGCTTGGACTTCACATTGGATTATTATCAGTCTTCCCTCCTCGTCTTTTTCTACTGAATTTATTGTGTATTCTAATTTATCTCCAAAGAATATTGCTACTCCCTTGCTGTGACTAGATCCGTGCGAAAAGAACATTTTTCCTTTGAAACGTTGTTGCCATTTATGTTCAATGTTACATGTACTATATGTTTCTTGTAAAAAAGCAATTCCTGTTTTTGTTCCATGTTTTACAAGCCAATTCAGCATTTTCCTATTCTTTTTGTAACCACGCATTCCTCGGACATTGAGTGACAATAAACTAAAATCTAACACTTCCATTATTTTGAAATAATTGCATAATCTCTTGAGATCCTATGGCATTCCTATTATAGTATAATACAATGAGAATTAATTCCTTATGATATAATATAGAAGTGAGTAAGCAAAACAATAAAATTAAACAAAGGCAGAACATGAAAAGCTATACACTGCAATAATACTGTATAGCCACTAAACAATAACAGTAATTAGAAATTCAGATAAGGCTCTTAGTTTTTGAACTTATTTCATCTTATTAACGAAGTGAAAAAAAAATAATAATAATTTCTATCTTTTACCAAGAAATAGCTTGTAATGTTTTCCATTTACACTTAACTTAGAAATAGTATTGTTCCAAGTCGGCTTCTTTTGTGATTTTTGCATTTTTTTGGCCCTTTTCTCTCTTGATGAAAATCTTTCCATCTATAGTGAAGACATTGTACCATCGGTGTTGTTTGGCTCTTTTTCTTACTTCGTTGAATAACTGTTTTCGGGCGGGCGTCAGGTTTTCGTTAATATAGATCCTTGTAGCTCCATTTAACTTTTCTTCATTTGGGTTTTTCCACTTCTTCAATTTGTATCTTGCTTGGTAGAGGTTCTTTTTGTCGTCATAGCTCTTAAATTTAACGATTATAGGCCTTGGAGTTTTTCTGGAATGTAGTCTGTGGACTATATCTATGTCGTTGTAATCTATATCATCAATACCCAGCTCCTTTGCCAATTCCTCTACTACGTTTTCTAAATCTTCGTCGTCTTTCTCTGGAATACCGTGTAATTCGAGGTTATGTTTACGTTGATATTGGTTTAAGTTATCTTGTATTTCGTCTAATTTTTCAATTTTGTTGTTTAAGATTTTAACTTCTTCTCAGTAATTGAGTGTTTTGACGTTTTAGTTCTTCTTTTTCCTCTCGGAGTGACTCTATTGCTTCTTTTACTTCTTTTTGACCTTTCTTTATAGATGCCATTTCTTCGCTATCTTTCTTCATTTGTGTTTTCATTTCTGTTAGAAGCTTGTAGATCATACTAAGCGTTGGTGTTTGTTCAGATTCACTCTCCTCGTGTTCGTCGTTGGCCGACATTTTGATGTTTTTTGGTGTTGGTGAGGTTTCAGTACTTGATAAATGTTCTCGTGTTGACCTTTTACTCATTGAAATATATATTTAGTAGACTTATTTTTCATAAACTTCGTTATTTTGAGTAGAACATTTCGCGCCCTATTGAATTTCTACGAGCGGTTTCACTCACGTCCGTACACCATGACCGCTATTGTCTTAAAAAACCTTGTTGCAGAATTTTATTTATTTATTTATTTATTTATTTTTTTGCATGACTGGGAAACGGTGGAGCTGCAACATAGCTAGCTAAGGGACGGACCATAATATATTTGAGGGGGGGGGGGGTGGGGGAGATTGGGCAATTTTTTTGTGCAGGATATTTTTTCCCATGTGATGGTTGTACAGGATATTTTCTCCCTCCCTGCAAGATATTTTTTCTTACATCTACCGTGCACGAGTTTCTTTTCTCTGTTTAAGGCTTTGCTCGATATTTTTTTGCTATTTACCCACCCCCTCCCCCCTCAAATATCGAATGCTGCGTCCCTAAATGCAGATGATTAGATTTACTGGTACGGTACTGGTTCGGTAATTACAGCAACTCACAAGGGGATCGAAATGTGCTAAAATATTCAGACTACTTAGCCTAATTTTAACACCATATTTGGTCAATATTTGATACTCAGAGCTAGATTCAAAATGGCCGCTTGATGCCGCAAATCAAACAAATGCAAAATTTTCGAGTTTTTCGAGATTTTTCTTTGTGCGTGTTAATTTGTATCGTTTACTTAGTTTCAAGGTTTCGGAAGCATTAAACGTTTGATTTTATTTGAGGAAGGCTTTTCGACGAATAGAGTTTTTCGAGATTTTTCTTTCTGCGTGTTAATTTGTGTCGTTTACTTAGTTTCAAGGTTTCGGAAGCATAAAAGGTTTGATTTTATTTGAGGAATTCTTTTCGATGAATAGAAAAAATCGAATGTTCTGGAGCATGGAACCAAATCAGTGTACTGTAGCTACATGATTCAATCCCCTTTTATAAGTTTCTGGTTTCTGATAACTATGATATTTTGCTTATCAAATGGATGATGGTACTTTAAAGTGATTACAACGTTTTTTAGATTTTTTCGTTTTTATTTAAGAAAGTCCTTTTTTACTTCAATTCAACACCTTTATTTCTCTTTGAAACTATTTTTATTTTTTTTATTGTTTAGAATTTGATTCTGATGGTTTTATCCCTGAAACCAAAGAAGCAATCATTCAATAATATGTACAGTTATATGAATTTACACAAAAAGGTTTATATTTCAATACACCCATTTGTAAAAACGTTGTCAGAAAATATTCCGAATCCCTGACTATTTGAAGGATATCCATTATTCGCAGTTGAAAATAAAAGGTAAAACACCAAAACGCGGTAATTTACTCACTGTAACTATTATGAAATAAAGAAAGTTGAGAAAAACTACATTGACAATAGACCTTCCCCGCACTCGCTTGACTGGTTACAAGACAATAGATTCACACCGAGGCTGGAGTGTATAAATACAGAGAATGTATGGATTTATACACTCCAGCCTCGTTGTGAATCTATTATTTTGTGGCCTGGTCAAGCGAATGCGGGTAGAATCTATTGAATTGAATATATTTCGTTACACTTACCAGTGTATTTTATTGCAGAAATTAGTATTCTCTATGACAACATTTTTCGAAATGAGTGTATATTGGCTTTTGTTATGTCAATCTGGTTTTAGAGTGCAAACAGTAAATGGAGTGTGCAACATTTGTCACTATTTCATATCAAACAATTGCTATAGGGAAATTGCTGTTCTATCGGCCATTTTGTTTTACCATATTTGGTAAATTTTACATTATTTGGAGGTACGCTTGAACTATTTTTTGCCGTTTTTCTTAGCATTAAAGGCTTAAAGTTAGGAGAAAACTGCCAGATATTGTAGAGAATCCAAAAACATAAAATGTCCGTCACATTTGATTAACTTTGCAGCCTCGGTTTCGTGAAAAAAGCCCATAATTGAAAAAACACAGGGTTCCCGCGCGAACAGCATTCAATTGTTTGATATGTGTGCAACATTTGTCACTATTTAGTGGTAAACAGCACTAATTAAACAAAAGAAAACAATAGAATTAGCATAAAATAGCACTATTTAGTGGTATTTATGTTGCACACTTTTAGTGCGTGCACTCTAGTTTAGCGGAGATTTGTTTTATTTTAGTGTTGTTTACGCATTTTTAAAATACTAGTCGTTATATACAAAATGAAATAAAAAGGTAGGAATAGCGAGTACCGGTTTAGTAGAATAGCCGCAATATGTGGATGAGGTCCCTAAAATATTCATTTATTTTATTTAGATTTATAGCTTTAAATTATCCTTTTTGTCATGTGATATTTTCCGATTTTGTTATGATTTTAGTTTTTTTCTATTATTTTTAGATTTTATAATGGTTTTATGATTTTTATATATAAAATAAATGTGCAGACAAGAAGGTTTCAGAATTGTTCTTCCGTATACAACTTACGTTTTTTCTTCTGCGGCTGCTCTTCCATGTCTATGAGGTACCTTGATAAATGATCGGCTAACAATAGGTCCACCGCCACCTATATCAACAATTATAACGTTAGTTTATGGGTTTCCTCTGTCAAAATGGCCATGATAAAGTATTCAAGTGACGGGTTTCCTTTGCCAATATGGCGTATAAAATGAAATATTAAATGGTGCGTTGGCCATAAAACAAGTTTGATCAAGATCAAGAGTTTTTTGTGTCAATATGGCGGCAACGTACGCATTACATGGTATTGAATGTTTTTTTTGAGACTCCTAATCACAAAAGAAACGAAATTAATGAAACGAAACTATGTGCTTCTTGCAGTTCTAGAGAACAGAACAAAGCAAAAGCTCTATGGAGATTGGCTTGTGTCGTGTCTACATGAATTACAGTGAGGGCACTCGAACTGTGAACACTTGTCTTTATTTAGCTTTTTATTTTCTGAGCTTTCTACTGCTTCAAATTCTCTGAAAAAGTCGGACTCAACTCAAATGCACTGAGTTATCAAAATCAAAATGTTTTCAAATAGATTCACTGGAAGGATGCATGTTTAAAAAAGTGTCAAAAAAGCACAAAGTGTTCACGGTTCGAGCGTCCTCACTGTAAAGGGTATGCATGACTTACCGTATGGGTCGCTTCCAAAGTTATCATAGTTCACATTGCGGTGTCTGGCAGCATAGTTTAGTCTTGCTATAACAAATAATAATAAAAACATTCCCTTATAAGGATTGTACCAACCATATTTGGGCATTGGAGTTATTCAGCAATGCGAAAAATGCGATTTTTCTCGTTAAATTCTTCAATTTTTTTTTTACATTTGATGAGTGAAATCATACACAACAAGTCTGACATTTTTATTTTTGGCCGAAAAGAGACTATTAAACCTAAAACAGAACCTCTGTGTATTTCATCACAGGAAGCCCAAAATCGATATTTGATATGCATTCGTGAGCCCTCTTATCATAGTTGACATCACAATGTCTAGCATGATAGTTTAATCTTGATATAGCACAAGTAGTACTGTCAATAACAAACATGATTTTTGCATAAGTGTTACAAGTTTCATTTGTGAACTCCAAAAGAGTACCTTTTTTGGCCAGTTCTAATAATAAGAAGAATGCATCAAACAGGTTAAAAATGCACTGCGCACACAACATTTCTGTTGTCACTTCATAGTTGGAAATATTTACAAACTTGCTTATGACAAAAAGAAAGAAGAAGAAAAAAAAAAGAAAGGAAAATATAGTTGTCCATCTTCGCACAGGGTGGAGATATAGTTGTCGAACATATACACCGAGTTTCTAAAGCAAAAATGACACGTTCCTTATAGAATTTTTGCATTTGTAATTCTTTCTATGTAAAATAGCAGCTCTGTAAAACTTGAATGAACACGATTTCATACTGACGGTGCGTCAGATCACGCATGCGCATTGCTGTTCTTACCGATGTAGTGTCGTTTTTCGTTGATATTCATCTGTTTCTTGAAAAACATAGGTCTTGGATTGGCATGGAAATCACTTCCAGCTAGTATAAAACAGATATATGAATTAAATGGATGATTATTTAACAAAGCTCTTGCTACACTTTGTCATTTTTACAGATTTTTAGTCCCTCTCTGACCTATTGCATTTCAACCTCCCCCCTCCATATCAATGTTGTTTTCCATTCACACACTAGCTAGGACAATGAAAGTTTACAGAACCGGATCAAGAAAATCCGATCAAAATTAAATATTCGAAAAATTATCTATAAGAAAGAGGATTTTTTTCCAAAGGGGGGTGAGACTGAATTAGGGGGAGAGGACCTGTATGGAAATATATGAGCAAATCAAACTCTTTTTCTTGTAAGTGATTCTAGTCCAGATTCTATTGTTCCTCTGGGAGACTAAACTCTTTTTCTTGTAAGTGATTCTAGTCCAGATTGTATTGTTCCTGTCATGGTTGCCAACACTTGATGGTACAAAGCCTCTACAATGCAAGTACCTGGATATTGCTGAAGTGGACCAACAGATCTCTTTCCTCTACGAGACATCATAGGACTGCCAATACCTGCAACCATTGCAACAAACAACTGTTATACATACAGGAAATAATTAGCAAATCCTAAATTTGGTATGTCATTGGAAAATTCGGGCAGATCAAGATAATATCAATAACTTTCCAAACAAATATATTTCTGAAATAAAGTCTTGGGATTCGCCCAATCGAAAAAATGGCGGACGATCTCGCGAACGAGGCTAGTAAGTCGTTCAGGAGAACAGTTCATCTTCAGGGTTTGTTGCAACAATGTGGTAAATATGTTGTTGATAAGTGATACAGTGATGACAAAGATATCTTACCATAAGGATCGCTACCAGCTCTATCGTAGTAGACATTACGGTGTCTTGCAGCTCTGTTTAATTGCTCTACAACAAATAAACATCATTGAATTTGACCATTTATTGTTTGATTTATTTATTTATTTATTTGATTGCTTGTTTCATGGTTTGTTTGGTTATTTGATTTGTTTGTTTTCTTTTTTTAAAAGCCCGTTTGTTTATCATTATTATTACTATTATTATTATTATTATTATTATTATTATTATTATTATTATTATTATTATTATTATTATTATTTGTTTGCAGGTTGGATTTCTCAAAAGATACCTATGCAAGGACGTGTTTATTTTTCTGTCGATTATGCGCAAGTTGACACCATAAAATGCCCAAAGATCTTAATTTGTTGAGTCCAAAGGTTTGGACTGTAAGCTGACGCATGCTCTACACTTCCTTGTAGAGGTTTCTTTTGAGAAATCTCTCCCAAGAAGGATGATAGTAATAATAATTTTTTTTTCTGTCTGTCTGCCTATCTGTCTGTCTGCCTTTTTATCTGTCTGTCTGTCTGTTTATTTACCAATTGTGTATCTCTTATCATCCTGTTCAGATCGTCCACCATTAGGGACCTTCTCCACAAACGATGACGCTCCGAAAACTTGACGACCAACAGACGCTACAAAAAAAGCGCAAACAAACCTATGTGTTCGCAATGTGAATAATACACCGAATAGAAATATAGCGCATGGCGCTGTTATGTACTGGGGCCAATACGTAAGTCGTTGCACATCGAGAGAGTTCTTTTTGTAAGAGTTAAAATCGCCGATCTTGTAAGTTTAGTTTTCAATGCAAAAATACACTTTAAGAGCGTTTGTTGTTGGAAAATTAGGCCGAGTATCTATTTCAGAAATATTTCCTGGATCGATAATTACCACGACTTGGTACTCTGTAAGTAGCTTTTCATACTATTTTTTTGACCATCCAATTGTTTGGACAACATGCGGATTTCCGTATTTTATATGAAAGAATTGAACAAACTTACCACTAGCTGCAGCTGCAATAGTAGCGAGAATGAAAAGGTGGACAGCAAGATGCATGGTTACCTATTGATAAAATTTGTAAAATTTAGTATTAAAGTGCACGCACTAAAAGTGTGCAACATTAATACCACTAAATAGTGATATAATTTCATGTTAATTCTATTGTTTCTTTTGTTTAATTAGTGCTATTTACCACTAAATAGCGAAAACTGTTTCACACATTTAGTGTTTTCACTCTAGTATTTTGTACAAAAGAGGTGGCTGGTGTGGCCGATTTGAAGATTGAAAAAACGTTTAGGGTGTTCCCCCTCAATACTGTACTCAGTACAGTAACATTGCATCGCATACTAGAGTGCACGCACTAAAAGTGTGCAACAGTTGTCATTATTTAGTAGTAAATAACAAAAGAAAACAATAGAATTAGCATAAAATAGCACTATTTAGTGGTATTTATGTTGCACACTTTTAGTGCGTGCACTCTACCAATATCAAAATCCTTTGCCCTCTTTCTTTTGTCGACTAATCCCTGGTACGTCTCTTTGACTTGCCCAACCTTCTTAAGTGCCATTTAAAAAAAGTTTGAATGGTCAATGAAGCTCTTTTGCTTTGATTTCATTTTAGATTTTGCGATGATCTTGGCCAAAATTGGTATGAAAAGGGGTATTTTTTTTTGGTTTTAATCGATTGTCTTACAAATACAATCTGCTATATTCATGAAAGAGTGATTTTCATAAACTGTCACAAAGTGTGTAAAATGTGTGTAATAAAGTGCAATATACGAAAAACATAAAAAAGAACAAAATAAATGTTGAACAGTAAAGGATAAATATGTGAATGAGATGTAATAAAGTGTGTTTCACAGCGTTTTGAAAACTACCGACTTTGAAGTGTTGGTGTCGAAACGCCACATTCTACAGCAATTGACTATATCCGTAAGACGCAATAGAATTTTTGCTACTGCGCGCCTAAATTAATAGGCTAGCAAGATCTTTCATGAATTACAATATTTTGTTTTGTATGTTTAAAGTTTAAGATCAGGAGATCAAGAGCAACCTGTTGGCTATTTTAAAACAATAACACGAAAATGAACATTTTAACTTGAAAGCAGTTTAGTGATTGAAATAGCTAGTACAATCGTGTTCACGATTATCTACAGTAATTTCTTATTGTGAAAATATAGTCATGTTTCATGAATTTAGATCTTTTGTAGATAATGCTTACGAATTTCGACACAGAGAGAAAGAGCACCAAATAGATATAAAAAACATTTGCAATGCGTTGACGATTCTAAATGGTCGACTCTTCAAAATTGAAAACCTTTCTTGGAACATTTGCTATAGTTTTGCTAAAAGCATAGAAATATTTGAGAACAGAATTTCCCGAAAATGGAAAGACGTTTCGGGAGAGAAATATGATCGAAATCAAAAGAAATTTACCTTGTTTTGATTATTGCGTTCTTCTTAAGAGCCAGACACCAAACTCCCAACAGAAGAAGTCCATATACATAGCTGGTACTACATGTCAATATGGTACCCGTATGAAAACAGAGCTTGTGATTGGCTAAGAAGTGTACAACATCAGGTACCAAAGGCTAAAGATTACAGCGTTTTGCATAAGGGTTTGTAGCTATTTATCACATTAGTGATGTTCTAATGTACTGGATGTGCTAATGGCTCTGGTGTACACATGGAAAGGGTGGATTGTCCGCCGAAATGATAATGGCATTAACAAAACGCGCGCAAATACTATTCAGTTAAAATTCATTTTGAAGAACTAGAAATTACAAATGAATAACTGTTGCTACTTAGAATTTGCAAAACTGTTACTTGAATGTTACTGAAAACCGCTGTTAGAAAAAAGCTGACAGCAAAGGGCATTTGTTGCTACCTGTCCTTTCACCAATTTATATCATTTGAACATTTAAAAAAAGTTAAGGGTAATTGGTAATTGAAGCAGAATTTTAGTGAATTTAATGAAAACGTTTTATTACCATTTTCATTTTTCTTTTTTATTCTTTTATTTTATTTTAAATATGCTTTTAGAAAAATAATTTTATCGTTTTTATGATGTAATATTTCAATTCATTTTAATCTTGAGAGCCACATCTTCTCAAAAAACACATTCAAATATGCACACAGACGCCCACACTGGGACAGTGGTGCCAAGGGCGTGAGTTTACCACGATTAACTAGATAGGGATAGATCTCTAAGCCTTTCTATATTAAAAACTGCTCGACTGTCCCTGTAGCACAAGAGATCGATGTCACTTAAACCGGCCGTTTAGATCATACACTAACAGACGTTAAGATATATTTTTCATCTTTATTATAAAAAAACAACTGTTTTCTAAAATGTTGAACAAAATATGTATCTATGCCTACATAACATCGTTATCTTTAATTATTTTCAATGTTTAAAACGTTCATTGATTGTTGTGTTTATACATTTATATTGATTTTTAGTCAATCTGCTGGTGAGTGATGCTGTATCATTGCACAATGTATCATGAACTTCCATGGTAACCACAATTCCCGTATGTAGTAATTAAAAACCAATCCTTTTGTCGAAACCTAGTGGATGAATGAAAATTTAACAAGTTGGTATTGCATTTTGAATGGTATTTTATTACAAATTCACGACATTATTTACAGTTGTTAGTCGTTATTATTACAAGAATATACGTTTTATTCTTTGTTATTTTATTTTTGTTATTAAATCTTTAGAGTTTTGGTATTTTTATTGTATTTTATTTACGATTTTACGACGGTCATCGTTTTCTTTGAAATTATCTAATACGTGTACTAAGGTATCACCGGAGGTCGAATCGTTTATAAAATGATAACAAAACAAGCCTGTGCAGCTGTGGTGTTGGAAAGGTGGAGGAGGGAGAGGGGGAGAGGGGGTATATGGGTGGGAGGGAAGGAATTCTCTCCTCTTTCCTTCCTTTCGCCCCGCAACCACCCCACCCCCTCCCTCCAAAAACCGTCACAACGAAGGCCAACTGTATCAACAAAATGAAAAATCACTTTTAAAAGAATATTAATTTGTTATTTAAGTTTTCAAATCATTATTAGCAGTTTTGTTAATATGTCTTCTAGGTTCTTAGTTAACGGTCTATCTTTCCAATTGCTAATGTTATAATTATCTAATGTGTCATCCATGCGCATGCGCTGGGGATCTGTTAGCAAAGAGGAATTGTCATTAGTTCTTAAAGTGACACCGTATACTGTTCCCGCTCAAGCGAAAACAACTTGAATGATGATGTTGTTGTTGATAATGACTACAATAGTGATGATGTTGATGATGATGGTGGTGGTGGTGGTGGTGATGATGATGAAGTTGATGATGATAATGATGATGATGATATTGATGATGATGTTGATGTTGATGATGATGATGATGATGATGTTGATGATGATGTTGATGATGATATTAATGATGATGGTGATGATGGTGATGATAGTAATAATGATGATGATGATGATGTTGATGATGATGTTGATGATGATGGTGATGATAGTAATAATGATGGTGATGATGATGTTGATGATGATGTTGATAATGATGGTAATGATGATGAAGTTGATGATGGTAATGATGATGAAGTTGATGATGATGATGGTGGTGGTGGTGTTGATGTTGATGATGATGTTGATGAAGGTGGTCTTGACGATGGTGTTATTGTTAATAATGATAATATATGGATGGTAGTCCCTTCAGGTTAATAAAAACCTGTTATCAATGGAAGCCCTGGTATGCAAGGATATGCAAGAAAATGAAATATTCCTCTGTCACAAATGCTCAAGTTCTAGACGTTATGTCTTTTCAAAATTGACTTTTTTCCACGTACCTGAATTCTTTAACTCACAATATCCCCTTCCACTTTTTATTCAGTAATCTACAATTTGAAATACAGCAGAAATATTTATTTCAAATTTCTTGCATATCCCTAGCTAAATTATTGACAAATTAAGTAAATGTGTTTAAGTTTTTAGCTGACTCTCGTTTCCTATTCATGCAAGCCCAGACTACGATACCATTTGACTAGATCTTTTGTATTTTGCATATTTTTAAAAGGCGTTTGCTTTTCATTGCTGTTTTTTAGACCGTTTCGTATGATTTGAGAGGGTTAAGATATAAAATCACCTCACCTCTATTTATTACGGCTTTCCTAGATTGTTCTTCACCTAAAAAGAAAACGATTAAGATTCACATAAAGATTATCATCTAAGCCTCGAAGGTGTGTAATACACTTTTTGTAGATAACAATTTTTATGTGCACGTATTTAATCACGTATTTGTGAGGGGATTTCATATATTTATTATAAATTATCTTTTTTTCTGTGCTTAATTTTAAAAGATCAGTTTTAATAAATATATAATATCGCCTCATTAATATGAATAAATTATATTTAAATACGTGGACGTAACAAAAATATTATCTCAGTCGGTTTATATGTCTCACACGTAATAATGTATTTTTAGGAACAGCCATTGGAAATGTGGACTCTGCATGTTGATAAACACAATTGAAAATTGAATATATGTTAGTACTCATGCATAATTGTAGACTGATTCCATAAGTCGACCCCAGTTCGCTCTCTGTGTTCTGCAGAGAGCGAACTGAGACCAACTTATGGAATCAGTCTAGCATAATTGAGGCTTAGGCTGTGTAAAAGAGAATTCAAAACTGGTACAGAAATATTCATACCTTTCCATTTATCTAATGACTTATCGCTTCTTGATATTCTTTTGATATAATTATAGTACTGTGGTTGAGGAGCTATTTAGAATGACAAAATAATTGTGGTTGAATTGTGTTTTTAAACATAATTAGGGATCGACAGCGCAATAATTATCGGGAGGGGGAATTCTAAAATCCTCCAAAATGGGCTTAAACTGAACTTTTCCAGGAGTTTTCGGTATTATTTCGATTTTCAAGGGCTTTTCATTTGCACTTTTCAACTCCAGGTCTTATTTCGCGGAAGGTTTTGGGAGGGGGGGGGGGGCAGTATCGTATCCTATGGTAACAGTAATTCCGTAGAAAACGTTTGCATCATCTGCCATGTAAATTATACGTCAACCGTACCATTCCCCACTCAGTGCACAAACAACTTTTAAATAGGTATCCAGTTCACGTCTGGTACTCGTGGCGTGTTGGTTAGAGTCTGTGATTTGAAGTCTGAGGGGAGCATGGAATCGCGGGCTCGAGCCCTGCGTGTGGCGGACCCTTGTAGGGTGGGAAAATGCGATTCAACTCCGCGATGGAGGGTTTCGATGGGAAAAATAACGGTTTATAGCTCACATTCATACCTGCATAAGACGGATATGTTTGATATAAAGGTATACTATTTCTGTTATTAAGCTGTGTTGATGCATAGTACGATCTGGGATTATAATACCCGAAGTTTTGCCCTTGAGCTACAGGTCCTGAAAATAAATGCGCAGTAACAACATTGTATCAGTAAAACAACGCACATGAATTGTGCCAATTAATACGTCGCGATTTGTTGTGCGTAACTTGCGGCCGTTTTGCGACAAGCTGTAAAATTCTACAATCTTTTACAAAACCAGTGTGAACGTTTAAAACCTATATGTTCATTTCACTTTATCGCCTCTTAAAAAATTCCTCCCCTCTCCCCCTCCTTCATTGTTGTTGTAGAATAACAGCCTACAGGCAGACCTTTTTAGGCAACCAGACATACTCCCATATAGATGTGAATGCAACACCGTTGAATACCGTTGAATGGTATTAGTGGTAACGGAAGTTTCGTGCTTTAGTCCTTCGTCGGAGTAATAGGAGTAATATTTTTACAATTACATTTGTTTCTTTAGAAACACCGACGCAGTCCCACATAGCAACATTGAGCTGGGTGCAAGGGATGTAATTCCAGAAAAAAAATTCAGTGAGAAAAAAACAAACATTTGAGCTCAAAAGGTTTCAACATTTTAAGCAAAAATTGTACGTTTTGAGTCATGGCGAAGAACTGGCGAAGAACTAGTTGAAGCAGTTGTAGAAACTAATAACTTCTTTGATAATACTCATCACGCATGACAAATAGCACCGGATAAATCAGCTAGAAAATGATCATAATGACTTACCGCTCAGAGGCATTACATTCTGTCTTGTAATCGTTTGCTGCGGCACATAAGAATTGTATTTTCTATCTATAGGAGCAAAACAGGAGCGTTTCTGTCAATAGAGTACATAAGTGTGAAACAATTCTTAACTATTTAGTAGAGTGCACGCACTAAAAGTGTGCAACATAAATACCACTAAATAGTGCTATTTTACGCTAATTCTATTGTTTTCTTTTGTTTAATTAGTGCTATTTACTACTAAATAGTGACAACTGTTGCACATTTTTAGTGCCTGCACTCTACCGGAGAAAATTTAGTTATCCACTAAGGGCCTGTTTATATGAGGCGAGCCAGCCCGGTTTAGTGGGCTGGTTTCCTTTGTGTTCAAGCTATCAGAGCGTAAAAACAAAAGAAACCACATGGCTTAACCGGGCTGGCTTGCCTCAAATAAACAGGCCCTAACTAAGAATTCACAGAGGCATAAACAAAAACTGTATTTATTTCAATTCCTTTGTGCTTTTGTGTTTATTGGCTAAGTGGATTCTTATATAATGCATAACTAAATCTTATCTAGCATTAAATATTAAGAATTGTTTCGAGCTTATGTGGCGTGCACTCTACTGTATGACAGGGATATATTAACAAGAGATGTTACTGTTACCGCAATAAGATGTAGTTTGATTGACATCTTAATCCCTTATCGTTGATTACGTAGAGATTAACTTAATTCTTTAGCGTCCTATTTGATTAGTAGTATAGAATAACATTGACTAGCGAACACAACTGTGACTTATAGAGTGAACTGATTCCAGGATTATTATTATTGTTTTTTAATGGAACATTGACCCGCCAACGTTGGTAAGTCGTCTATTATATTGTATTTAACCTTAATTTGATTCTATTATATGTATCCATTTTACAAATCATTTTGTTAATCGTTTAAGTTGTGAACAAGATTGTAACTTAGACTAATATCGAATCAATTGTAATTATTTTAGTTGACCAAATCAAACCGAATCAATCAGATCAGACTATTAAACGAAATCTGAAGTAAAATAAAGGATTTGCGTGCTCAACTGGTGGTACAGTTTGTGAAAAACAATCGAGAATCCTCACAGTCAACAACGAGGGAATCCACCCACAGATAAGTCAAAGTGTTTCTACATTCATCAGTGATCCTGTCTTCTTAGTTTACCAAGTAAAACCCCTTTTTATGTGAATAATTCATGTTATGTAGTACACGCTTAAAATGCTTGAACCAGAGAAACAAACTGAACAGGAAGGCCAGACTTCAAAACTATGCGAAACACGATCGGAATGTCGCACAAGATCTCGTACGCTAAAGGGTCTTGCAATGGATCTAGAAATAGCAAAGAAGAAGAAAACCAAAGCAGAGAACGACCTTAAGAAACGAATACAGGACTCTTATGAACTAATGAGAACTCCTTCAGACCTTGTAAAGCTCACCGCTAGCATAGACGGTTTGGAAATGGAGATGGCTAGAGTCAGAAGTGTACACGATCACGCGCTTGACCTAATGATAGCAAATACCGATGATGGAGATAACAATGAAGACGACGCGTTTACAACGCTGTGGGAGTCCTCACTAGAGTGCTTGGCCGATTTAAAGACGAAAAGAGAAGAACTAGCGCTCGAACGATCGGAGCTGTTATCACAGAGATCTAAAAGAAGCAGTCGATCATCGAGAACGTCGAGATCAAAGTCCATTTCAACAAAGTCCCTTTCGACCGCAAAACAAGCTAGCACCGAAGCCGCGACGTTGAAGGAAAAAATGAAGACCTTGCAGAGAAAACAGGAGATCGAAAGAAAACAAGACGAATTGAAACGACAACAAAGGGAATTACAACGCCTAGAAGAAGAAGAGGAGCTCCAAGGAGAGCTAAACGCTGCAGAAGCTATCAAGGGTTTGCTTAGCGAAGACATTGATCGGGACGAGAAGCCTGTGGCGACGAAAGAAGAGACGACCAACCCGAAAGAGATACAAGACCCGTTTGATATCTCCCAGCTTAGTCGAAACTCGCCCGGTGAGCGTGACTTGTCAAAGGTCAATAATCACGTCGTCAAGGACGTCACACCACCCTTCGAGATTGAAGACACAGGAAGCCCAACTGAAATACTACAATCCAGCGCCCCACTGAAGACAGGAAGCCCAACCGAAATACAACAGTCCTTACTCAACACAGGAAGCCCAACTGATAATGTGCAATCTAAAGCCCAGGTTAAAGATTTGCTGAACACAGGAAGCCCAAGTGATAAAGCGCAGGCTAAAGCTCCATCGTTTAGAGGAAGCCCTAATCAGCTCGAGAAAAATAGAAGAGACTTAGAAGCAACTCTAGATGAGGACAGATTGACAGGCGGACAAGCGATACCTGAGCCAGTACGAAGCCTACGTGTGAGTGGATTCACCGACCCAGCCATTCCCCAACGCATAATAAGCTCCACTCCAGCGACACCCTACACCACGCCTCAACTTGATATTTCCTGGCAACTCCAGTCCATTCAAAGAGAAAGCACAGAGATCCAAAGGCAGCAGGTCCATCTGTTGAAACGCCTTATGCTTCCAGCGCCGAAACCACCAATCTTTGAAGGCGATATACTAGAATTCCCAAAGTGGGAGAGTGCTTTTGACGCTCTAATTGAAGAAGATGGGGACTCAAGCCGTAAACTCTACTACCTCGGCCAGTATACAGGGGGAGCAGCCCAAAGAACAATAAACGGCCTACTTGGACTTCGAACGGAAGATGCGTACACCCGTGCCAGAAAGATGTTGAAGGAACGCTTCGGCAACCCTTACAGAATTTATGAGGAGTACCGTAAAAAACTTTTCAGCTGGCCAACTTGCAAATCAGGTAAAGACCTACAAGAGTTAAGTGACTTTCTCGCGATGACGCAGGAAACCATGAAGACCGTTGGCTACTTGACAGAATTAAACAGCCTGACCTTTATTCGGCAGCTAGCAACTCGACTCCCAGCTTATTACTGCAACAAATGGAGGGTGAGCGCCAAGAGAATAGAAGATGAGATGGGAGAGTACACGTTCAACGACCTCGTGGAATTTGTACAGAATGCGGCCTCTGACGCAACACATCCAGTTTTCTCTTTCGAATCATTGTCAGCCACGAGAAGAGAACTAGAGACAGGCAAAGAAAGGAGCGGTTACTTTGCTATGCGGAACACCCAAAGAAATGAAGCTAAACGTTCACAAGGGTCGACCTTCGCAACTTCTGTTTCGAGTCAAGACACCACAAGGGAAAAGCTGGACAACTCGTATGTGCGCAAGTGCCCACTCTGTGATAAGCCTCATGAACTTGAACAATGCAAAACATTCCTCGGTAAGACACCGCACGAAAGAGTAGAAGTCTGTAAGTCGAAGGGCGTCTGTTTCTCATGCTTAACGAAAGGACACATGGCAAGACGCTGTAGGAAAAGGACTGAGTGTGAAGTTTGCAAGAAATCACATGCAACACTGCTCCACTTCGATACACAAGCCGACGTGAACCAACCATCGCAAGAGACAGCGAAGGCAAACAGCAATTGCGTGAGCACCTGCCACTTGAATGACTGTAACCATACTAGAACCTCAATGATAGTTCCGGTATGGATACAACACGAAGACAACCCAAGTCTCAAGGTCGAGACGTACGCAGTTCTCGACGACCAGAGCGACACATGCTTTGTCACAAACGAGATCTGTTCCCAGCTAAGCTTGTCCGGCCCTGAAATTATCCTAAAGCTCGGTACGATGCATTCAGTGGAAAACGTCCTAACAAGGAAAATTGAAGGACTGGTCATTTCTCGTTGTGACGGAGAATTGAACATACCCCTCCCTAGAGCCTACTCAAGGGAGCAAATACCCGTTCGACGAGAACAGATTCCAACCCCAGAAACTGCCTCGAGTTGGAAGCATCTTCATAGAATCTCCGACAAGATTCAGCCTTACCGCAAGGACCTCGCCGTGGGAATCTTGATAGGGAATAACTGTCCACAGGCCATAAAGCCACGGGATGTCATCCCAGGAAAGTCCAAGGATCCCTACGCCATCAGGACAACATTGGGATGGGGAATCATCGGTGCTGCCCCTCCACAGGGAACGCTAGCAGATGAAAATATGAAGTGTTGTCACCGCACTACAACCACCAAAGCGTCATCCCATCAAGCCTCGACCGACAAGTTCATTGCTGTAAGACAATGCAAGGAAGTTCTAACGCCAGATACAATAAGAACACTGCTCGAGCGAGATTTCAGTGACGGACAAGCAAACGGAAAGCCCCTGTCTCAAGAAGATCAAAGGTTCCTGAAGACTATGAAGGAAGGCATCCATCTCACAGACGACCAACACTACGAAATGCCACTCCCGTTACGTGATGAGAACATAGTACTCCCATGCAATCGCAAGCAAGCAGAGATACGGTTAGAGCAACTGAAGAGAAGATTTCAGCGCGATCCTCAATATCAGCAAGACTACACCGCCTTCGTGGAGGACATGCTAACCAAGGGCTACGCCGAAAAAGCACCCCCCGATGCAAGACACACCTGGTACATTCCACATCACGGCGTGTATCACGCAAAGAAACCCGGCAAGATCAGAGTCGTTTTCGACTGCTCCGCAGAGTCTAATGGACAATCATTGAATAGCAACCTGCTACAAGGCCCCGACTTATCAAATTCATTACTCGGAGTGCTGTGCCGCTTCCGACAAGAGCCCATCGCTGTCGCTTGTGATATTGAAGGGATGTTTCACCAGGTACGGGTGAACACAGAACACCGAGACCTTCTGCGCTTCCTGTGGTGGGAGGGAGGAAAGGTCAACAAAGACCCACAAGAGTACAGAATGACAGTCCACCTCTTCGGCGCAACATCGTCACCGGGATGCGCTAACCTAGCGCTCAAAATGACCGCAGATGACAATGAAACCGACCTCGGAGCTGACTCTGCCAACTTTCTCCGAAGGAATTTCTATGTAGACGACGGCTTGAAGTCGGTAAGAAGGCCAGAAGCAGCAATCGAACTGGTAAAGAAATCAAGAGAAATGTGCAGAAGAGGTGGCTTTCGCCTTCATAAGTTCATGTCCAACTCAAAAACGGTCATCGAATCCATACCCGAAGAAGACAGAGCAAGTGGAATAAAGAACATCGACCTTGACAAGCAGCCTCTCCCTCTAGAACGTGTTCTTGGTGTAGAATGGTGTATCGAAAACGACAGTTTGCAGTTCCGCATCACACTTAAAGACAAGCCACTGACGAGACGAGGAATACTGGCAACTGTCAGCTCCATCTACGACCCCCTAGGCTTAGCTGCACCACTCCTGCTCCATGGCAAAAGAATCCTACAGCTCTTATGTAAAGAAAACGCCGGATGGGACGACCCTATACCACCAGAACTGAGAAGTAGATGGGAGAAATGGAGAGCCGAAATTCCCCTTCTAGAAGAGCTAAATGTGCCTCGCTGCTTCCGCCCAACAGATTTTGGTGAGCTTAAAACCGCAGAACTCCATCACTTCTCTGACGCATGCAACGAAGGGTATGGGCAGTGCTCCTATCTCCGTATTGTAGACGAAAAGGACAGAATCCACTGCTCCCTGGTCATGGGAAAAGCACGGGTTACCCCCTTGAAGCCGACCACGATTCCAAGACTAGAACTTGCTGCAGCTGTAGTCTCAGTAAAGGCTAGCGAAACTCTGTCCCAGGAACTAGAGTACGAGCCAATGGACGAGACCTTCTGGACAGATAGTATGGTGGTGAAGGCCTACATACAGAATGAGGCGCGGCGATTCCACACCTTTGTCGCTAACCGAGTTCAGCAGATAAGGGAACATACAGGTCCGGACCAGTGGGTCTACGTAGCGAGTGAAGATAATCCCGCCGACGATGCTTCGAGAGGCCTAAGTGTAAAGCAGCTGACCCAGAATTCCAGATGGATACACGGTCCACGATTTCTCTGGGAGCCTCGAGAGACATGGAGCATGCCCGAAAAAGGGAAAGTCACACCCCTGTCCCCAGACGACAAAGAAGTGAAGAGGATCTGCGCTCTATCGTCCACATCTACTCCAGCGATTATTCAAGCTACTCTCCTAGAAAGATTGAGCTACTTTTCTGAATGGTTTCGTGCCATAAGAGCAGTCACTAACTGTCTCCGTTATCTGAGAATCCTCAGATCCAGAGTAAGCACGAAGAAAGCAGGGGCCCAACTTCAGAGTTCGAATGTCAAACGGCAAAGAATCAGCGTAGAGGAGCTAAAGAATGCTGAGGCCACGATCATCATGGAGCTACAGAGAGAGGTGTTTGCTGAAGAAATAAAGGTACTGAGATCTAGCAGTCCAGGGGAGTTCAAGAGAGGAGAAGTTAAAGATCGTAACAGAGAAATAAAGAAAGTAAGCCAGCTGTATCGACTCGATCCCTTTCTCGATCAAAGAGGCGTTCTTCGAGTCGGAGGACGACTTCGCCACTCCAGCATGCCCGACGATCTCAAGCATCCGATTATTCTACCAAGGAAGAGTAACATAACAGAGTTGGTAATAAAATATTACCATAACAAGTGTAACCACCAAGGAAGAGGTATGACGATCAACGAGTTGCGTTCTTCTGGATTCTGGATCATCGGGTGTACATCAGCTGTTTCTGAGATGATACACAATTGTTGCCTTTGTAGAAAGACAAGATCGGATGTCCAAAACCAGAAAATGGCTGACCTTCCACCAGACCGCCTTCAAGATTCACCACCATTCACGTACTGTGGGGTAGACTGCTTTGGACCCTGGCACGTCAAGGTAGGACGTAAGGACATCAAGAGATATGGTGTGCTCTTCACCTGCATGACCTCCAGAGCCATACATCTTGAAGTGGCCCATTCTCTTGAAGCAGACTCGTTTATCAACGCTTTACGTCGCTTCATCTGCAGACGAGGACCAGTGCGTCAAATCCGGAGCGATCAAGGCACAAACTTCATTGGCGCAAGTAACGAGCTCAAGAAAGCTTTATTCGAGATGAACCAACAACAGGTGGCCACAGAGTTGCTCAAACTCAATTGTGACTGGGTCGAGACTAAATTTAATGTTCCATCAGCCAGTCACATGGGTGGAGTCTGGGAGCGACAAATCAAGACCGTCCGCAGCGTGCTGACAGTTCTACTGCACAAAAACGGTGGCCAGCTGAACGACGAAGGCCTTGCTACATTCATGTGCGAGGCAGAAGCCATTGTCAACAGTCGCCCGCTTACAACAGACAACCTGACCTCTGCAGACTCCTTGGAGCCACTAACACCAAACCACCTTGTAACAATGAAGACTAAGATAGTCCTTCCCCCTCCAGGTGTCTTCGAGAGTGCAGACGGCTATTCAAGAAAGATGTGGCGCAGAGTTCAACACCTGAGTAACGAATTCTGGACACGTTGGAAAAAGGAGTTCTTACAATCTCTCCAACAAAGAAGCAAGTGGTCACGAACAAGAAGGAACATCCAATCTGGCGACATAGTTATCATCAAGGAAGAAGACATCCCTCGTAACGTATGGAAACTCGGCCGAGTCACAGATGCCTACAAAGACGACGACGGCTTAGTGCGCAAAGTGAAACTTCTTGTCGGCGACCGCAACCTGGCAAAAGATGGAAGAAGGACGAGGAATCTAACTACTCTCGAAAGGCCTATCCACAAGCTTGTACTTCTCCAGAGAGGTGACAGCAGTGACGAAAGACCGGGAATCCCCGTCGAGGAGCCTTAAAACAGAAAAGAGCAAGCTGAGGAACGCTACGTTCACAGTAAGAGCCAAACAAGTAAGCTGAGGAGGGCGACACTCACAGCACAAGAGAACAGAGCTGAGGAGTGAGATGCTCACAGCGTAAAGAAACAGAATGAACAATAACGAACATTGTATCACGTATAGCATATTTTAGTCATAATAAGTCCATTTATTTCATATTTTGATTCGTAAATTGTTGACAATTTAGGGGAGCCATGTTACTGTTACCGCAATAAGATGTAGTTTGATTGACATCTTAATCCCTTATCGTTGATTACGTAGAGATTAACTTAATTCTTTAGCGTCCTATTTGATTAGTAGTATAGAATAACATTGACTAGCGAACACAACTGTGACTTATAGAGTGAACTGATTCCAGGATTATTATTATTGTTTTTTAATGGAACATTGACCCGCCAACGTTGGTAAGTCGTCTATTATATTGTATTTAACCTTAATTTGATTCTATTATATGTATCCATTTTACAAATCATTTTGTTAATCGTTTAAGTTGTGAACAAGATTGTAACTTAGACTAATATCGAATCAATTGTAATTATTTTAGTTGACCAAATCAAACCGAATCAATCAGATCAGACTATTAAACGAAATCTGAAGTAAAATAAAGGATTTGCGTGCTCAACTGGTGGTACAGTTTGTGAAAAACAATCGAGAATCCTCACAAGAGATAATATAAAAGCAGGAAGATAGCAAAAGAAGGATCGCATAGAAGAAGATGGGAAAAACGGGTTGTTGAAACGGATGCGGATAATGTAAAAAAAAGAGTAAAAAGTAAGGAGAGGAGAGGAAAGCAAAATTAGGAAAGAAAGAAAACTACGAAAAGAATGAAATGGAAAGGACACAGACACAGGACTAGAAACATGATATAATTTTGTCATACTTGCTAGTGTATTGTAGTTTGTTGGTAGACGCCATGGTTGAAAACTACGTACAGCTGGTACGTTGTAGCTTTGTACTAAAAAAATACAAAAATATTAGACAAACAAAACAATGTGACCACTAGACGATATGGCAAAAGACCAAGCAAGGGAAGACATTCACGTACATACACACTGCTTTCAAGCTATCCGATGATCACAAAACTACCAAAGTAATACACCAAAAGGAGCCACAGCAACACAACCACAAGAATAGACCAATTGCAAGTTCTTCGTTGCTCAGGCTAAGCCTCAAATGTAAGTAAGTTAACAGAGTCAGGACAAAAGCACTGGTATTTATATTGTTTTTGGATTGGTGCATTCCCACGGGATGTACCAGTCATACAAAAGAATATATCACATGCTATCGAGGCTTAGCCTGATCAACGAAGAACATGAAACTGGACTATTACACAATTAAGATCCATGCACTTAGTGTTATATTTGTTTGTTAGAAGTTGAAGTTACGAATGCACGCTAGCTTCATCCAATACAAGAGCTGGTTTCAAAACAACACGAAACAAAGTGCAACTAAAGTTTATCTCACAGGTTTAAAGACTTCAAATACATAATATCAACTAACCTGGTGCAATCACTTTGCTCTTTTTGTTGTTACCTGGAAAAAAACTACAATCAGTATAGAAGGTACATGATAGCACTGAACTAGAGATATTATTCTTGATTACCTTTTTTAGTACGAGACGCGAAATAAATTGGAAACTGTGCACCAAATGGTATGGAAAAGAGTACTGAAAACAGAAATAAAAAGCGAAATTGATATATAATGCATGAATGAATGAATGAAGGAAGGAAGGACTGATTGAATGAATGAATTGATAAATGCATGAATGAATAAATGAATGAATGAATGAATGAATGAATGAATGAATGAATGAATGAATGAATGAATGAATGAATGAATGAATGAATGAATGAATGAATGAAGGAAGGAAGGAAGGAAGGACTGATTGAATGAATGAATTGATAAATGATTGAATGAATAAATGAATGAATGAATGAATGAATGAATGCATGAATGAATGCATGAATGAATGAATGAATGAATGAATGAATGAATGAATGAATGAATGAATGAATGAAGGAAGGATTGAGTGAACGAATGAATGAATAAGTTGCTAAATGGATGAATAAATAGATGAGTGAATAAACGAATGAATAAATGGACTAATAAACTAATGAAGGGGTACGTTTTTACTTACTTCTATTTATAATGCTTTTCTTTTGATTCGAAAAGTATCTGCGACCTAAAGAAACAAAGTCATGCCAACTAATATAAATGCCAGTCAAATGAATCTAACGAGCTCCAACTCTTCAAAACTCCATATAAAGTTATCAAACTTACTTGCTGCTCGTCTCATTGGTATCTTAATTGCTTGTTTGTTTGATAGTTTGATAACTGGAACTAAAGAAGAGAATACGGTTCAGATGCGTTCCAGGATTGTTTCCCAGAGGGGTGCACCACCTTCAGGAGGGGGGTGACGTAAAATCCTAATTCAGGAGGGGGTGCGCAATCCCTACACACTGGCCCCAGATCTGGGGCCAGTTTCACGAAGCTTGAATAAAGTTATCCACTGGATAAAGTTATCCACTCCAAAGGATTTCTTTAGAATTTCTCCGCTGGATAGCGATTTATCCGATGGATAGCGCTATTCAGGTATAGTGCAACCGGCCCGTGCGGTTTTGCTGCGTTTTGTGTACACACATTTTAATTGGTGCAGGGCATTTGCACAAGAGAATTTTCTTGAGAGTTTTTTCTCGTGTAACAGTTTAGAACTGTGTATCGCTGTGATATTTTATCTAGTGAGCCCCACCCGGGGGGGGGGGGGGGGGGGGGTAAGGGTCCATGTTACCACGTTTCCTTTTTTTCTCTCTCTCTCGTTTATCCCTTATTCCCCATTAATCAAATCGTTTCATTATTAGTTATGTTCCCTGAAATTCCTGAGACTGCTTAAAAGTTCCTTGTTTTCTTAAAATAATTTGAAAATATCCCATGTTCCCTAAATATAAATGATAAGGCTCCCTTTTCCCTGAAACCCCTGGGAGGGGCTCTCTAGTGTATAAAAATCAGTTTAAAACAATACGTACTTTCAGATCTGCGTCTATAATTTTCTATATCTTCTTGTGAAGGTCTGGGAATACCTGATATAATTTTCAAAAAAATAAATACATATAAATAGTGTCATTCAAATTAAAAGACATACATTTTTTCCAAACGGACGTCACTTACTGCTGGATCGCGATCTAGAAACATCAGCGTGAGGAACTGGAACTACAAAAAAAATATCACAATCAGATATATAACTAAAAAACAAAAATACCAAAAGCAAAAAAAACCCTCACTTTTTGATCTACGTCTGTAGGCCAGCTTGTCACTAAGAGAGGGAGTGGGAACAACTGCAAAAAAACACACATTACAAGTGCATATCAGTACAACCATATTGAATGATTGATTGATTGATTGATTGACTGGTTGATTGATTGACTGACTGACTGACTGACTGATTGATTGATTGATTAGTTAACTCATTGATTGATTGATTGACCGATCATTAATGATTGATTGACTGATTGATTGATTGATTGACCGATCATTAATGACTGATCGACTGATTGACTGATTGATTGATTGATTGATTGATTGATTGATTGATTGATTGATTGATTGATTGATTGATTGATTGATTGATTTACTTACGTGATCTGTCTCTCATTTCAGATGTTTCGTGCCAGGACGCTTTACCATCAGGACCAGCCTTATACACCTCAACTGAATATAACAACATGCATCACCGAATAGATAAAATTAAGCTCACAAACGTAAAAGGATAAAATAAACTACATATTATTATTCTCACCTGATCTGACCGTAGTAAAACAAAACACCAACACGATTACAGTAACGAAGACCATATTCAACGCCTTCATCTTGATGGGCCGATAACTGATCCCTGTGTAATAAATTGACATTTAAATTTGTAAATAGTTTGTCAATTGCAATTTTCGATTGTCTTTTACACAGCCTTAGCCTTAAAGGCGTGTCATATTTATTGTTTTGTTTAGTAAAGGCTCGTGGAAATCGGTGGAGTATGTATGTGTGAAAAAGACAATTAAATTGCATGCAGAATATTTTACTTACAATTGAGGGTAAGCCTGTGTAAAAGAGAATTCGAAAATGAACTATTATTCCTGTTTTAAAGTAGTAATTAGAATACATAGTGTCCTATTGTAAGGGGTAACGCCTTTTTGATCAGGTTTACTTAAGACATCTACAAACTGCAGTGACCCATGACATTAAAACTACGCATGCGCGAAGAAAAAAAAACAACCGTTCGTCAATGTAGATTCTCCCAAATACAAGTTTAAACAAAAGCATAACAATATACGAAATAAAAAGGTATAGGAATTTCAACAGACCGATAGTAAAATGCTGCACAGAAAACTCTGTAGAAAAATGAAGTGGAAACGGAGATTTTAACGTTTTCCTACCTTTAAAGAGCGATTTCTAAGAATAAACTCAAGACCAATCTTCTTGGCAAAGCTTTTACAACTAGAAATAAAAGATTTGTAGTAATTTAGGGTCCATTTTTGCACGTTTTCTTGTCGTTGAAGACAAGCTCAAGACATGACTGCATATAATAAAGAAGTGTTCGTTACGTCACTAGACCACATGCCATACCACCAGTTTCTCGCGTCAAAGACCAGAATACGGGCTACACAGTAAATTAAACAGAAGAGAGTGTTATTTTTGTTTACTCGAGAAATTTTTTCTTTGAAGTTTTTTTAATTTGAGAAGTTACGTTTTGACGATAAATACGAGTGCCGGGATGGCGACGGTTTATGAACAAGGAAACTAAAGCAAGCGAATGGTTTTGCGTCTCAAATATATACTAGAAGACCATTTCTTGATCTTTAAAATATAGCATATATGGTTTGAAGACTGCGTAGATCTAATATAATTTAAGTACTTCATAGTTTACACTTTATATTCGTGTCCTTACTTGTAATTTTGAAAAATAATGAGAGTGCAAACAATTAATCCGTGAAACTTTACTAATATTAAATAGTGCAATTTTATGCAAATTCTGCAAATTCTATTGTTTTCTTTTGTTTAATTAGCACCATTTTGTACTATTTAGTAATTAGTGTTTCACGGATTCATTGTTTGAACTCTATGCTTATGTAGATTTAATAATGAAGTTGAATGAGTACATTTTTCATGCAAAACTTATAGTTTCAACACATTCTTGTACAATCAAACTTTCATGTTTTTTATTCAGTACGGCAGGAATGGATCATATTTGAAAGCTAAAATAAATAAAATCAAGATAAAAACACTTTATACTTTTACTTATTTTTGAGGTAGACAGCCAAAAATATCAGTTTTGCCTTATAAAAACTAATTCAACGATCACTCAAGGTCAAAATGGGTCTTTAAGCAAGAAGTGAATATCTCAAGGAATAGTCAGTAGGCGTGTAAAACTGCACGCGGATCAAAAGTGAAATATCACCCTTCCCCTGCCACCACTATTGGAGGGATATCCGGGGAAATACCAGGGACGGAGATTATACCACGTTTTACTTGTCTTGGGTTCCCTGGAGGTTGGGCACTTCAAAGTGTTCACCGAGCTCTTCAATATATAATTGATAGCTTCACTCTATACCCGAGAACATTAAGGGGTCAAACCACACTCTATACACCCAGGGGCATTGCGGGATTAGACCACACTCCATACCCGGGGATTGAAGGGGAGTAAAAGACACTATACCCAAGGACATAGTGAGATTAAACTACCTCTATACACCCAGAGGCAAAGCGGGATCAGACCACACTCCATACCCGGGGATTGAAGGGGAGTAAACGACACTATACCCAAGGACATAGTGAGATTAAACTACCTCTATACACCTAGAGGCAAAGCGGGATTAAGCTACACTCTATACCCGGGGATTGAGCGTGAGGTAAAGAAGGGATTTAAAATGACTGCTACATATACTAGAAACTGTAATTGGGGTTTTGAAAAAGCTTACAAAAAGAAAAGGAAAATATATTCAAAAATCTAACCAAAGTACTTCAATTGAATATAAATATGAAATCCAGTAAAAGAAAAAGCACGAATCCACTATTTGAATCAGTTACCAATGTTTTGTTTTTAATCTAGTTGGAACATGCTATAAAATTTATGAAAAATCATCTATTTTCGATTTTTTTATGCAAATAGTTTTTCAACTGCTAACTCCAAAGTATCAAAATATGTTCAAAGAATTTTCTCTTTAAGTACAAATTCAGTATGATAGAGTTCAAACACTAAAAGTGTACAACATAAATACCACTAAATATCGCTATTTTATGCTAATTCTATTGTTTTCTTTTGTTTGATTAGTGCTGCTGACTAAAAAGTGACAACTGTTGCACACTTTTAGTGCGTGCACTCTAATTTTCGTTTCTGTTCGAAATATTAGGTGTAATGTTCAAAACTCTTTATTAATGATTTTATATTTTACTGTGAACTTATTTTCAAATAACATTATGATTAAGAAGTTTAAGACGTAAATTCTCGCATTGGAAAATTTTGCAGTTAGATAGGCGACTGAATATTCTTTTCAGTAAACAATGAACTTTTGATTCAAAACAATATCGCAGAGTTCAAAGGTTTAATTACAAAAAATCTTGCTAATATTTATATGTAAACAATTCATTTCTTTTCAGCAAATGCAAGAGTCCTAAAGTATTCACAAAACATGGACTATTTTGGGAGAAAAACAACTTCTTCTACGACTATTTCGGTCAAAATTATCGAGTTGGATAAATTTTAAACTAACTTTGGAATAAGTTGCTACAAAAGTGCTTCAAATATCTTAATTTTTGCTGCAAAACTTCACAAAAATGCAATTAGCGATTAGGAAATAAGGCTTTATAAAATAGAAACGATTTTCTTACCTTTTAAGCCATTAGAACGCAGTTTTTTAGCATGATTTTGGTTTTTATCACTTGAACGACGAATGTGCAACTCAAAACACACCAAGAATTGTAGCTGCACGCGCGTGGTCGTGATCAAAAAGCCCGCCATTTTAACTAGCCAATCAGAGAGCGAGAAGCTGGATTCAGCATTTTTGTGCTCATATTTTGGAAAACATTGTGGACCTAACTTACCAACTTTTTAAAGAAAATTGGAAAAATAATAGCACGTAAGCGACTTTGTAGCAGTTTCTTTAGCATTTTAGTTTTAAAGTTAAATGAATTTGGTCACAGAAAAATGGCAAATATAATCGTTGACTAAAACTTTTGTTGAAGTTTGCCGCTGTTTGATTACACATTCATTGATCCTAATCGTTTTCAAATGAATTACACAAAGGAAAGATTACAAGAAATCATAGTTACTATGATGAAATCATATAAGCAAAGATTAAGCAAAACAAGTAAAAAAGCAAACAAACAAACAAACAAAAAATACTAATGATCAAACAAACAAACTGCCAAGTCGAAAGAAGAAAGATGACAACAAACAAGAGACGAACAGACAGAAAATTTAATAGCCACTCAACTGAAGAATCGTCTAAAATAATTAAAACTTTTATTGCATCGTTATTACAATTATTCTACCATTAGTTGCGTTAAGGGTCCTGACTACTTTAGAACAACAACGACGCTTGAAACCTGTGCCCGCGAGCAATTTACCGCTGAGAACGCCGCGCGCGCGCCAAATCCCGCCAAAAGACAACATAAGAATAACACAAGGAGCCTTCGAAAATTATACTTCAACCAGCCAAAACCCTCATTTTTTGCGCGGGACTCTATATTTTTCTTCATTTTTTCTGAAAGATTTTGTAAAAATCTTTCTTTTGGCAAGATTTGAAAAAATCCTGATGACTTTTCAACATTACACGCGATGGTAACTGGTTTAGGGTTTCACTTTTCAAAGCGATTTTAAGTCAAATACGAAAACAAAACTGTAAATTTTTGACAAAATTTTAAAACATATATAATTTATTTTCCCATATTTGTGTAAAATACCGTCTGGTTGGGATTGCCTGTAAAAACTACGTCAATAGCTTTATTAGTTTTTGAGTAATAATTTTGTTTGTGAAAAATGCATTTTTCGTCATTTGTTCTTCAAAAATGTCAAAACATAGTTCCGTTCAAAAATTTTTATCTCGAGAACGGGCTCGGGACCATATAGATTTCTATCCATTTTTCGATTAATTGATAAATTCTCTATAAAATATCTTTCTAAGAAAAAATCGTGATGACTTTTTGCTTAAGTAATCAGGACCCTTAAGTAGTAAATGTTTGCAAAATATTTCCATTTAATTCTCATCTTAACAAAATTCAATTATTGGTATTTAATTATAAAGTATGATATATGTAAACTACAAAAAGACATGACTTAATTTATTATATTCTCAATCCAAAAATTGGATTTCGTCAAAAATTAATTTGTCTGCAATCAGACAAAACTTTGGCTCGCTTTTGACAAGCACTTGGGAGTATTTTTCTCTAATGTAGAGAAATACAAGCTGTACTCAGTACCTTTTGTACGGATAGCATAACATATGTTAATAAGAAATTTGTATTATGTAGATATATATTTTTTTATTCTAAGGAAATTCAGGTTATTTCTTTTCTTTTCCTCCTATTTTTTTGAACTGACATACTAAAAGAGTTTTTTTATTTATTGTGAAAAATAACGTCTTTTTGTAATAATATGTTCTCTTTAAACTCGTAAAAAATGATATGTTTTTGATAAAAATATGCTAACGTATGTCAGACCAATATATTGAGTGAAATACAGTTTTCGCATTAGAGGGAACTGACGGTACGTCTACAATACCGCTTCGATACGGCAAATAATTCTTATGTTTACTTAGAAACTACCGTTACAATGAGATACAGTATTGTTTTCCACTCATGCAAAAATGACTCTAAGAATCTTTGCTTATTTCTATATATATTATATCAGCTTTTTGTTTCACAATAAAAAGTGATTTTTTTAACTATGAGAACTAACCCCCCCCCCCCCTTCCCCCTTTCGCTTTTACTAACGGGCCAGCTATTTCAAATTCCGTACTATATCTTTATATATTATTTCCGCCATACGATCATACCCCTGAGGTTTCATATGAAGTCCAGGCTCCCAGAAAAACATTCTCTTTTCCGTATCTAAGGCGTATCTAGGCAACAACCATGCCAGGTCACTCAATACAGCAGCACTAGTTTCCATCGCATAGTGTCTCAACCTTTCATTGACATAAAGTCTTTCTTTATGCAGTTTCATACAGTCGGGTCTACTTGTTTGTTCGCAATCTATTTCAGGAATGGTCACCACGATGGTATTAAAGCCATATTTATGTGCTGTTTGATGCGCCATTATGATGTCGTGGACAATTCTGTCCCAGTTCTTCTCCGTTGCTGGGTGTCTATCGTGGACGATGTCATTAGTACCGGCGAGAATAACAATCCATTTATACCAGGCAGGAGCTAGAAACGGAAAAACATGTTATTGGTTAGTAACGTTTTATTCAATCAAAAGTGGGTGGGATGTTTTAAAAATAGCAAAATCAATAGAATGGTTCTATCAGTCTATTACATAATTTGTACCCCTGTCAGGTTCATGAATGAAAATAAAACCACTAAATTGGCAGTCTTCGGAGTTTTTGAATGCTTTGCACTTGAAAGATATTTAGCTACGATACTGCTATAAATCTTTAACAACTTCAACGAAACAGTAAAACAAAAGCACCAAAAATCTTCAAAGGTACCAGAGCACTGGCCCTAAAATGGTATGCCAAGATCCCCGTCCTGGAACATATATGAGGAGTCCTCCCAGGTTTCATATTTCAACATATTACCTTTTTGTAGGAATTTGTCCAGTCTTTTAGTCATATGAGCTGCAAGCTCCTTGTCTTTTCCTTGATTGTCTACTAGAAAACACTTATGTGAATCCGTATTGAGTAGATATTCCAGCTTTTCAGTGTAAGGATGATGTTCTTTTCCTCCACCATAGTATCCACGAGTTAAACTGTCACCAAATGCTAGAATATGAACTGCTTCCATTCCTGAAGAACAGATATAATGTGGTAAGAGATCTTGGGATGATGATAAAAATGATGATGGTCATAATGATAATGATGATGATTTTTCTAAAAAATTATGATGATGATGATATTAATATTAATATGAAAATAATGATGTTGATGGTGATATTAAAAATGTTGATGATTATAATTAGGATATTGATAGTGATGCTGCAAATAAAGATGATCATGAAAATGATGACGATGAGGACGATGGTAATTATTATTCCAAAACTATCGTTATATAGTTTTTATGTTTTTATATCGCAATTTACTAGTATTAACATCATCAGTCACCAGCTTCATTCTCACCATCATGTAATGTAGATGCCATAATCTATATCGCCGTCATCTCGAAAACAATAGAATTAGCATAAAATAGCACTTTTTAGTGGTATTCATGTTGCACACTTTTAGTGCATGCTCTCCACCTTTATATATATAAAGTTCTATGAGTCTAGCAAAGATCTCAGGTTAACATAAGCTTCACAAGCTTCTGCTCGTTTATTAAACAGTACATCAATTTCATCATTATTGCCATCATCATCATCAGTGTCATTATAGCATAAATACCAAGAGCAGCATCGTCATTTTCATTTATGCTATGACTATTTTTACAGTACTTCCTTAATTCAGATCACCTTCAACATCATCATCATTATCTATCTTAAACTATATTACAGACATTACATTAGCCCCTTTTATTTACCTCGCTTGATTTCACAAATATAAGGCATAGCCTTGCTACATTTTGTTGACCTCACATGCCCTTTATAAAATGTCCCACAGTTAATATCATGGTATGTGCGACCATATAAGTCGTTATAACTCGAGTCCATGTTAAATTCATTGTCGTCAATCCATCTCCATTGATGGTGTGACCGATGGAGGCCGATATGAAATTCTTTATCAAGAAGTCCGCGGTCCCTTAAGTGGCTCCTGAGGAATCCCAGTTGCTCCTCTGTTTTCGGCATGGCAAGTATTCCATTATGTTCGGCGCATTTTCGAGGAAACGCTTTCCAACTTTTTTCTGGTTCCTCGAATATACCGTAGCAGAATTCTACGTGTGCCACCCATCCTCTAGGGCATGCGTCTTGGAAATCTTAGAAGGAATCATTGAAAAAGAAAGTTAGTGAAATTGCAAGTCAAGGAGTATACACTAAGTTTCAAAATTTGTTGGGACATTGTCGTTTTTTTCGACACCATTTCGTTCTCTCGCACTTTTTTTCTTTTTCACTCCACAATATCCCGGTTAATCCCCCCTCTCCCTAAACAACGTTGTCTGAGGTTTCCGTTTCATACCAAAATCATCATCGATCATACCAACATTGTGACAGGGAAGGGGGGAGGCGCCTGAATAATACTCAACAACAACGAATGTCCCAACTAATTTTGAATCTTAGTGTAGCCTTGAACACAAACATTCTTAGGAATATCAAGAGATTAGTCAAATAGTTGATTATAATGTTAATAGAAACACAACAAATCTTTATTTAAGTTCTATTAAGAAATGAAAAAATCAAAAAGTATGCATGTCTCCTTGAATGTCTGTCTTTACCAGCCTGCAAGTGGGCAGTTTCCTATACAGTCTTATGTGAATAAACACAAACGTACCTGTTTTCCCAATAGCACTGCATTTCATTTCAGTGTCTTTGGCAACAAATCCAAACAAGCCTTCAACAGAAATATTAAAAATCATATTTCAAGAAACCAGCAAAAAACTTGGAACATGAATTTGCTAAGTTACTAACTGCACGTTTATTTCTAGTGGTGATGTCACAAACAGTTTTAAATTCTTCTCGGTTTAAGTATGCATACCAATTTGTGGTGGGGTGCTGTTTCAGCACCACTGTCTTCCACCTTCCAAATATAGTTTAGACAACAGGTTTTCCCGCATTCGCTGGCTGGCCACAAAACAATAGATTCACAACGAGGCTGTGGTGTATAAATACATATTTCCTCTGTATTTTATGCCTTATGTAAATCTATTGTTTTGCGGCAGTCAAGCGAATGCGGGAAAGTTCCATTCTGGCATATCATTAAAGTAAAAGTGTACCTGTGCGTTGCTTGTAATGACTATACGTTGGACCAGGTGTCGCAGATTTTGTAGGCTCCGAATCACCTATATCTGGCGAATATCGATCAGTAGATGATGGTGTTGGTGTCAACGGCCACATTTTTTCTCTTGTTTTTCCTGATGGAAATAACAACATTTTGTGTTCCAACAAATGGTAAAAAATGATGCAGTTGTAAATATATCGATAACTTGTACACCGTAGAGTGATTCAAGAAAACAGACGTTTCGGACGTTAGTCCTTCGTCGGAGTAATAATGGTATTACTCCGACGAAGGACTAACGTCCGAAACGTCTGTTTTCTTGAATCACTCTACGGTGTACAAGTTATCGATATATTTACAACTGTTTCTTTAGAAACACCGACGCAGTCCTTGCTAGTTTTTTGTACTAGTTTTTACCTCGTAAAAAATGATGTTATGGTTACAAGATTTGTCAATGGGGTCATCAATGGTTACAACAAATTATGACAAAGTTAAACAAAAGCTCTAGCTGTAAACTACTTACCTGTCAAGCTCACAATCTTACTTTCCAAACCATCATCGGTTCCCTCCAAGATCTTTGCCAGTGAAGCGGCACCAAAGTACGATACTCCTCCTTGTTTGTTTGGATTATCAAACGATTCTTGCAGATCCCCTAAAGCTTTAAAATGATCCTTGTGATCTTTGTTTAAAAACTTCTCGATATTGCTAGTTAATTTGGGTTTCTTCTTCGCCTTCATCATTGCCAGCTTCTGTGTTAGCATTTCTTTGAGACCAACTATCTTTTTACCGGTTTCTGTCTTTTCGAAAGATGTCAGATCTGTTTCAAAACCCGGATTGTAGTTGTCAGGATGGCTGTTGGTAACATCTTTTGAAGACTGTTCTTCGATAATATATGGATTTTGAAGGATTTGCCCTGAATTACCATCTGCAAATGGTGTAGAGAAGTGTTGCTGGGTTTCTAAAGTACTTGGGGTCCTACCTAGTGAATTTGAATAATCCGCACCATTGCTTTCAATCGGCTCACCTTTGGTGGACAACATTTCTGGAAGGCCGTTGATGATCTTTACTTTCATATTCATTAAGTAGTCTTTGAATGGTGTGGAAGGCGATTTGCCTTTATGTAGATCAAGAAAGAAATTTTCCTTGGCATGTTTTTGAGTTTTGAATGGTGTTTTCGCATCTTGCTGATCATGATTTGCTTTCATATTGGATTCTTTATCATTTATCAAGTTCACTTCATAGGACGGGTACCAATCAATACGGTTGGGAGGAGCAATTCTATTGTCATACTCGTTATTATTATTTTGTCCTTGGTTAACCGTTGTTTTTTCGTTACTTTCAACTTTCTGAAGTACTTTCATGCTATTGTCATTGGCAGATTTAGAACCATCGGATTCTTTGAAGAATATATGCTCGTCGCTATTCTCTGTCAAATCCTCATCTTGGGAAACTTCAGCGTTGTTAGTAGTATCTTTACCAGGAACGGCTTGGATGGCTTGTTGGTTGGGCGATTCTTTCTTGGAATAGTATGGAACATTAGCTTGGTTAGCATAGTTTGATGTCAAATCCTCTTGGTTCTCCGACTGGGCTACTGGCGTGTTGCCATTTGGATCAAACATGTCATCATTCACATAATACTCTATTTTCTTTGTTGGTTGTGTGGGGTTGACTTGATTTTCTGCCGAAAAAGCAACAGAGTCACCATAAGGCTTATTTGGCTCTTGAAAAGCAGTGGTGGTTGGGTTAATCTGTGCTGGACCATTTTTGCGACGCGATGCGTAATAATGTTCAATCTTGTCCAGTGCTTTGAGAACATGTTCAATATTACCTTCACTTAATTTCATTAAGTTTCTTATATCGAAAGGATTCTTAGGCTTTATGGGAAGCTGTGGAGCATATGGTTTAGACTCCGTGATAGTTGTAGCTTGCGTGACATCATTTTGATTTACGTTTTGAGCAGCTATTGGAAGGACAGGTTTAGATTGTGCAGCAGGGGTCTCTTGCGTTTCTTCATTTTGATTTGATGAATATTGAGCTTCGGCGTTAGCTTGCTTTTCTGGAGGCTGTTCTTCATCTTGTGTATTTTGCATTTTTTCTGTCCAGTGTTCAGAACCTTGTTGAGTTGTGTCATTCTGCGCCGCTGAATATTCAACTTCAGGAGGAGCATCTTCGTCAACATCATCCGTATCTGTTTGTGCATCTAATTCGTTACTAATTTCATCCGCTTGGCTGTCTTTTGTGCGTTCGGGGCTATCTTGTTTTACCTTTTCAATGTTGATTGTCACAACTGGCTCCGGACTCCCGTTTGAATTATTGGCATTTTTATTCATAAACTGCTGATATGACTCTACAGTTTCATTCGAAGGACTAGCATTCGGAGACTCCTGCGTAATCGTTTGTTTTTGCTTCGATGCTGATTTCATAACAATTGGTTTTGAACTTGATTGGGTGACATCTCCTTGTGGCATCTGAAAATTACATTCTTCCGGAAGTGGGTCGTCTTGAGAAGAACAATCCATACCTTGGTCATTTGGTGAAAGTTCATAGGAATCGTAAATAACATATCCACCTGATGGATTTGTAGTTTGATACGTGTATGTCGGATTGTTGTTGTTGTTGTATGTTGGATTCGGTGACACCTGAGCATATGAAGGTAATGACGATGATGGTGGTGAGTTCTGAGTCCCATAATTATAGAATGATTGAGTCTGCGCACTTGGGCTTGCTATGAACATTGGGTAGCTCGGATAACCCGCTTGTGCATAGTTATTGACTTTATACATTGGTGATGTCACACCCATTAGCTGAACTGGAGCTTGAGGACTCATTACTTGAGGATTCCAACTTTGACCGTTTGTACCCGTATAAGTAGATGTCTGTGACATCAAGGGTAATACAGGCTTTGGAGACATCGCCATATAAGGATATGATGCTTGTGACAACATAGGCTGACGTGATTGGCTCTGGGGATATAGTGGTCGTAATGGTACCGGAGGTAATGCTGGTTTTGACTGCACGCTTGGCTTTGAAGCCTCGCTTGGTTTGGATTCCTCACCAGGTTTTGAGACTTCGCTAGGCTTTTCATTGAGTCTTTGAGACGAACCTTGTCGATTACCAGCGTAACCTGAGTTATATCCCGCATATGGATAATATCCAGGATATTGTTTAGAATAATATTGCTGTTGTTTATATGCAGCAGCGTTATTGTTTGAAGTTTTCGCAGGTGAAGCTTTGTTGGTTTGCTTTCCTTGTTGATATCCCGTGTATTGATTGTACCAACCATTACCGTATTGACTTGGGTAGTTATAGTTGTAATTATTATATCCTCCTTGAGAATTAGTACCGGCATAGGGAGATTTATAACCTGTGTTTTGCTGAGCTTGATTAGTTGCTTTTTGATTGACAGGTTTCTTTGGGTTGATCGGAGATGTTGGCTGCTTATACCAAGATGAAGAATATGGTGTTTTGTTATTCTGTGCAGCTGTTACTCGAGAAGTTGGACTCCAGGCTTGTTGTTGCTGTTGTTGGCTTTTAGGTTTGGATTTAGTCGCCTTAGGTTTGTTATAGTTATACTGATTCCATCCAGTTGGCTGACTTTGGTAGCTTGTAGGATAAGAATTCCAGGTTCCTTGTTGCTGTTGTTGGTATTTAGGTTTTGATTTTGTCGCTTTCGGTTTTTTGTAGTTGTACTGTTTCCAATTGGGTGACTGAGTTTGGTAGCTTGTAGGATAAGAATTCCAGGTTCCTTGCTGCTGTTGTTGGTTTTGAGGCTTTGATTTAGTCGCCTTTGGCTTTTTGTAGTTATACTGATTCCAGCCGGTTGGCTGTGTTTGGTACATGGTGGGATTGTAAGGGTAATTCGAGCCCATATTTGACGATGACTTTGGACTTGGTTTTTTCTTTGTTGGGTTTTTCTTTTTAGAACTTTTATGTGGGGTACCAAGTAGACCTGAATAAGAGAGAGCCGAAAATCCACCACCTTTGCTTGGTGCTTTATCTCTTGGTTTCTGGTTTTTACCGACAAAGTCACTGCTGTTATTTGATTTAACTTTATTAGAGCTGTTGATCTTTTTGGCCAATTTGACTGTATTGTTCTTATTATCATATGTCTTTGGTAATTCTTGTTTCTCTTTTTTATCCTTGTTACCAGCTAATTTATTAGTCCAATGAGCATTGCTGCTGTTGTTGTTGATCTTCCTGGATGTTGATAATTGTTTCATCTTTAGGTGAACTTTTATTTTATTTTTATTTCCAGTTATTGCAGACATATTTCCAAATATGCCAAGCTTTGAAACTGCTTTCATGGGTGTTTCTTTCATAGGCCTTTGTGTCTGATTACCTGGAAGCTCTGGTCTGATCACATGAAGAAAATCTTCATTTTTACTGTGGTTATATTTTGAATTATTTTTTATCATGATTCCTTTGTCATTTGTGTAGTCGGCGGATGATGTTCTTGCTGTATTGTTTTTAATCTTTTCAGATATTTTCTTCGGTCTTGCATTACCGCTTATGTTTATTTGCTTCCAATGTACCGCAGAGGTACGTTCATTACTTAGTTTGGGCTGAGTAAGATTTCCAGTTACTGAATTATTGTGAGGCACTTGCTGGTTGGTAATATTGAGATTCTTACCAATTTTGTTATTATTTCTTTTGATATCATTTATTTTCGTTATCACCGAAACTGGCATATATTTACCAAAAAGTCTTTTTAATTTATGTAGATGATGTTTGAACTTTGGATCTGCTAAAAGTATAATTCCTGGCTGGTTACTGGTAGTGGTGTCATTAACTTTTATATTAGTGCTAGTGTTTCTTTTCGTTTCTTCATCTGTGGAATATTGTGGCCGCTTTGTATAAACATGCAAATCTGATGCGTTTCTGTTTGGCAAAGTGTTCTGCGTCTTGTGTTCTGACTGCTGAAGTCGTACACTTTTGCCTTCGTTGTAAGAGGAATCTGTTTTTGCTTTTTGAAATTGGCCTGACGTTTTGCTTGACGACGCTTTATTCGTTTTGATAGTGTTAAATGAAAAATTGCTTTCTGCCTGTTGACCGCTCTCCTTTGCTTTATGTACCTTGACATTCTTTATTGGTTTGTAAACGTTTATACTTGATTGAAATGATGAATCACTTTTGGTATCATTCAGCTCAGAGGTAAAGTTTTTGTTCAGTTTTGGTTTAGGCGACGAAGCTATAGATGTTACTTCATTTTCCTTCTTCATGTCTACAGTTTCCATTGATTTGGTTTTGTTTTGTTTTGGTTTTGAATCATCGTCTTTTATTTTCGTAGGTGGATTAACTCCCTCATTTTCTGTAAGGCTACTTCCAATATCTATTTCATCAATGGCTTCCTTGGTAGTTTCGTCTACGATGTTCTTACCGCTACCACTAGCACTGCTTTCGATACTACTCAACCCACTGCCACTACCATTTACACTACTAACAACATTACTTTCAATACCACTTGAATTACTCTCACCAACAATTGTTTCACTTGTAATTTTGTTTTCTTTTTTCTCACCACTACTCTTGTTCACACCACTGCTTTTTAACTCATGGTCGTTTTTACTGAAACCATCCTGACTTTCATCACCAACGTTACTACTAATTGTACTCGCATTTTTCTCACTGACAGTAGTTTCATTAGCTCCGCTAGCATTTCCACCGCTATTATCACTTTGATTTTGTTTACTATTAACTCCTGTGTTTTTCTCACTGACAGTAGTTTCACTAGCTCCGCTTGCATTCTCACCACTATTATGACTTTGGTTTTGTTTACTACTAACAAGTCTGTTTTTCTCACTGACAGAGATTTTACTCGACTCACTTGTGCCACTACCCACACGTACACTACTACTAACATTTGTTATGTTTAATTTTCCTTTGCTTATGGTACTACTGTCAGTTTTATTGGCTTCATTGTTATTCCTTTCATTCTCATTAAGACTACTCTGAATGGCACCACTACTATTCAATCCTTTCCAACGCTGATTTGAAATTTCTTCGCTTAACCCATCAACACTGCCGTTATTTTCTTGTTCTTGTTTGCCTGTACCCTTGGGTGCAGGACTTGCACGAACATTATGAAAGTCACTTTTTTGAAATTCGCCACTCTGCTCCTCTTGATTACCACTGTTTTCATTCGTTTCGCCACTAAAACTGCTTATGTTGTCTTCGGTGTCTTGATCCTCATCTTTGCCGTCTTTTCTGTTGCTTATATCAGGAAGATTTCCTTTATTCTTAGATTTGTTAGCATTGTTTATATCATTATCTTCATTGGTCTTTGCATCTTCTGGTGGTAATGTACTTCTTGTTGGCTTTGCTGTATGAATAACTTCTTCCTCTTCTTCTTCTTCTTCCTCCTCCTCGTCCTCTGGTTCTTCTTTATTTTCTTCATTGCTATCCACTTTGCTCGTTATCATTTGGGTAGGTCGAGGAACTGTACTTGGTTTTGCAGTAGAAATAGTTTCTTCTTCATTACTTCCTTCTTCATTGTCTTTGTTTTCATTCACTCCGGGCTGACTTGTTGCACTTGGAGTAGGCTGTGCAATTGTACTTTTGGTTGGTATTGCAGAAGAAATAAATTCTTCTTCTGTACTTCCTTCTTTATTTTCGTTTTTTTCGTTGACTCTGGACTCTTTAATTCCATATGTTGATTTCTTTGTTGGCTGGGTAATTGTACTTTTGGTTGGTATTGCAGTAGAAATAAATTCATCTTCTGTACTTCCTTCTTCATTTTCGTTGTTTTCGTTAACTGAGGACTCGTTAATTCCATATGTTGATTTCTGAGTTGGCTTGGTAATTGTACTTTTGGTTGGTATTGCAGTAGAAATGAATTCTTCTTCTTCTGTACTTCCTTCTTCATTTTCGTTGTTTTCGTTAACCGTGGACTCGTCAATTCCATTTGTTGATTTCTGAGTTGGCTGGGTAATTGTACTTTTGGTTGGAATTGCAGTAGAAATGAATTTTTCTTCAATACTTTCTTCTTTATTTTCGTTGTTTTCGTTAACTGTGATCTCGTCAATTCCATTTGTTGATTTCTGAGTTGGCTGGGTCATTGTACTTGTTGTTGGTTTTGTCGCAGTGAGTGATTCTGCTGTACTTTCTTCTTCATTTTCGTTGTTTTTATCGACTGTAGACTGGTCAGTACCACTTGATGTAATTTGAGTTGGCTGGGGTGGTTTTGCAGTTGTTAGAACTCCCGTTTCTGTGTTGCCTTTGTTTCCGTTATTCCTGTTTGCTTTTGCTTCATGTGAGCTATCAATGCGACTAAGCTCTTTACTTTTCCGATTTTCTGGAGGAATTGTACTCTGTGTAGGCGTTGGTAAAGTGTGGACTTTACTGTTTTGATTGTTCTCTTCTTTGGAACTTTCAGACTTATCATTTTCGGTATTGCCTTCATTTGCAGAACTTTCCAGATTGCCTTTGTTGTCTTCTTTGGAACTTTCAAATTCTTCATTATTAGAATCAGTGCTGTTTTTGTTTTTGTTTCTTTCTTCAATTTTGTTGCTACCTGAATTTTCAAACTCTTCATCTGTACTTTGGTTTGTGGACATTTCCTCGCTTTCTTTGTGTTTGTCTTCAACTTCTTTGCTTCCAGAGTTTTCAGATTCTTCATCTGTACTTTGGTTTGTAGAAATTTCTTCACTTTCTTTGTGTCTGTCTTCAACTTCGTTGCTTCCAGTTTTTTCTGATTCCTCTTCTGTAGATTGGTTTGTAGAGGCTTTCTTGTTTTCTTTTTCTAGTTTTTCGTCTGCAGTCGTTGTGCTTACAGTTGGATTAAGCTTGGGCTGTGTTGCGTTGTTCTCTTGATCCCCAGTGTTGTATTGTTTACCGATCTTCTTGTTATTTTCGTTGTTGCTGTTGTTGTGGGTGTTGTTATTGTTTTGGGTGTTGTTATTGATGTTTGCGCTGTTGTCGGCGTTAGCATTGTTTGTGGTGTTGTTGTCATTGTTGTCTTGTTCATTCACAGATAGAGTTTTAGTAGCAACAGGAAGAGAGGTTGGTTGAATTGTGCTACCTTCTTGAATCTCATAACTATCCTCTTTAATTTCATTGTCTCTGTCTTCTTGTTCAGTGTTGCTGTGTTCATTTTCAACAACTGTTGAGCCTTCTGTAGAAGAAGAATTTTGTTGTGAACTACTTTCCTCATAATCATTATCGCCCTTATTGTAATTTTGGTCTTGGGCGTCTTCACCTTGTTGGCGTTCAGGTGTTGCTGTTGTTGATAATGTTAGATGAGAAGAACTTGTTTGTGTTGTCGCGCTAATCTCTTGTTTCCCATCTTTTTGTTTGATTAAGTCGCCATTATTCTTGTTTATATTTTTATATTTAGCTGTAGTTGTGCTTGTAGTGGGAGCAGTACTTGTGATTTCCGCTGTGCTTACCTCTTTGTTTTCAGAGCTCTCTCTATTGCTATTACTACTGCTTTCATCTTTATTAGTAGCTTCCTCATTTTTGGAAGCCGTAACGGTAGCAGAAGTCGTGGGAACCATCTTAACAGTGATAGTGGAACTAAAGGTCGTGCTTGGCATAGCTGTTGTATTTGTAAAATTATTTTCATTATCACTACTCACGCTTGTGATATCATTGTCACTAGCATTCTCCTCATTGTTATCATCCTCTCCTGAACTGTCTAAGGTTTTAAGGTTTAAAGGCTTGTTAATTGTAGAAGTTTCTTTCTTGTCGTTATTCTCGCCATCATTATTTGTTGTCTCTTCTTTCTCGTGATCACCACTCACACTCATGTCCTTGTCACTGGTATTTTCTTCACTGATATTATCCTCGCCAGAACTGCTTGAAGGTTTGAGTTTCTTACTTGTAGTAGTTTCTTCCTTGTTGCCATAATCTTTCCCGTTGTCGCTTTTTGTCTCTTCTTCCTTTTGATCTCTTGAATGATCTTGCTTATTATTCAACGTCAAAGGGGAAGGATATACGGGCGCAGTTGCTGTAGAAGAAGATGCTTTTGAGGGAGAGGCTGTAGTGGTTACTTTTACGTCCTCGACACTCACATCCTCGTCCTCTTCCTCTTCATTGTTTACATTACTTGCACTACCTTTTCTAACGTGCTCTAGCTGAACGTGTTTGCCTTTCGCGGTCGGCACAGTGGCAGGTTTTGAGTTAGTTGAGACAGGTGATGAAGGTTGCGTGGGACTGATGATGACCTTATTTCCCACACTTAGTTTTTCCTCTTTGTTCTTATTACTCTCCTCGACCACTTTCGCTGTGCCATCCTGTTGTTTAGTTGTTTGCCCTGTCTGTGTTTGATTCGTCTTTAATGCTAGACGAGTGTTAGAGGTTGTTGTTTGAGGAACGATACGATTTTGTGTTGGTATACTTGTTACGTTTATGTTGTCACCTTCTCCACTGAGGCTCAGACTTTCCTCCTCGTCATCTTCCCCACTTGATTCCGTTTGTTCTCTGTTTTCTTTTGCTGATTGTGTCTCTTGCAAAGACGAAGTAGCTATCGGAGAAGTTGTTATTGATGAGGAGACAACTTTAGTAGGTATACTTGTTAAAGAGCGCCCGCCACTAAAGGTCTCATCTTCGTCCTTGTCAACTTCCTTAGTTGATTCCATTCTCTCTTTGTTTTCTGTCCCAAACTGTGTATCTTGCAGGGAAGGCGTAGTAGAAGTAGTACTAGGATGTGTTGATGATAAGGTTACAGTATGTGTAGGGGTATTTGTTGTGACAGCTTTGTCGTTTGCACTTGTCAAGTACCCATCTTTATTGTTGACAACTTTATTATGCGCTTCCGCCTCTTTGTCTTCCTTTTCCAACTTTATGTTTTGGGCAGCAGACATACTTATGGGATTAGTTGTTGATGATGAAGTTTGAGTTTGACCGAGTTTTCCTGTTGTCGCAGCATTCTCGTCTGCACCACTCCAATTTCCTTCTTCGTCGTCATCAGTGTTGTTGCTATTTTCCGTCTCTTTATTTTCCTTCTCTGACTGTGTTTCTTGTGGGTGTTGTGACTGTAAGTTACCAACCGGTGTCGATGAAGTGGCTGGTTGCACAGGAATGTTTGCAGACGTCGCCTCCTCAATGTCTCCACTGAGATCTTCTTCAGTTTCATAATCATGAATTTCTTTTCGGTTATTATTTTCAGACTGTTCCTCTTTATGTTCTGTAGTAGAAATTTTATTTGCTGACAGATCTGTTGTTAAGGATGATGTACTGTCTTTTTTATCTTCTTCTTCCTCGTCTTCATCAGCACTACCTTGTGCACTGCCACTAGTCACAGTATCTTTCTCTTTTTTCCTTTTCTTTTGGTACCCTGTAAAAGGAGAAGACGAGGACTTGGGAGATGATTTAGATGCAAGAGAAATGGAAGAAGAAGATACAGAAGACGATGATTCGCTTGGTGCGTTGGATATAGTTGTTGTTACTGTGTTTTCGTGTGAGCTACTCTCTCCTTCATTTCCACTATATCCTTGATTTTCAAAATTGTCTCCGTTGTATTGACCAGATGAAACATCTGTTGAGCCTGATTTTGAAGTGGACGATATAGCAGATAATGAAGCTATTGTATTTGCGGAAGCTGTTGTTGTGTTTGAGCTCGGATCGTTTTCCACGTCCGTTTCTTCAGTTGTTAAGATGCGATTAGGTGAACGTACTTTTGTGCTTGTGGATGTTGTTATTGTTGGCAATGGTAATTCAGTTGTTGTAGTTTCCGTTGTTGTTACAGCTATTGTTGGTGTTGCAGTTGCTGTCATTCCTGCTGTTTCTTTCATTGTTGTTGCTGTTGTAACCGTGGCAGTAGTTGGTTTGGAATTAGCATTATTGTTTTCATTTCCATGATAATCATTATCTTTGCCATCGTCATCGTCATCATCATCATCATCATCATCATTACTTTCATCATCATCATTGTTGTCACGATTAGGTCCGCTTGTGATTTTAATCGAAGTAGTCATTGGGGTAGGCGTAGTAGTTGCATTTAGATCATTTATACTGCTATTCTTTGCCTGGTCTTTCTCTTCTTCATCATCGTCATCATCATCACTATCATCATTATTGTTGATATTGCTGTCACGATTATGTCCGTTTGTAGTTAGATTAAGAGTACTCATCGGGATAGGTGTTGTAGTTGCATTTAGAACATTTGTACTGCTATTCTTCGCCTGATCTTTCTCCTCTTCATCATCGTCATCATCATCACTATTATCATTATTGTTGATATTGCTGTCACGATTAAGTCCGCTTGTAGTTGGATTAAGAGTACTCATCGGGATAGGTGTTGTAGTTGCATTTAGATCATTTGTACTGCTATTCTTTGCCTGATCTTTCTCCTCTTCATCATCGTCATCATCATCACTATTATCATTATTGTTGATATTGCTGTCACGATTATGTCCGTTTGTAGTTAGATTAAGAGTACTCATCGGGATAGGTGTTGTAGTTGCATTTAGATCATTTGTACTGCTATTCTTCGCCTGATCTTTCTTCTCTTCATCATCGTCATCATCATCATCATCATCATCACTATCATCATTATTGTTGATATTGCTGTCACGATTAGGTCCGCTTGTAGTTGGATTAAGAGTACTCATCGGGATAGGTGTTGTAGTTGCATTTAGAACATTTGTACTGCTATTCTTCGCTTGATCTTTCTCCTCTTCATCATCGTCATCATCATCACTATTATCATTATTGTTGATATTGCTGTCACGATTAGGTCCGCTTGTAGTTCGATTAAGAGTACTCATCGGGATATGTGCTGTAGTTGCATTTTGATTATTTGCAGTGTTATCCTTCACTCTCCCCTCCTTCTCATTGTCATCGTTGTCATCATCATCATCATCATTTCCATGTGATGCGCCAGAACTTGTACTTGAAACAGAAGTCTGTTCTTCTGTTGTGTTTTTATTTTTTTCTAGTTTATCACCACTGGTTTCCTTTTCGCTAGAATCACTGCCCTTAACATGTTTATCATCGCTAGGCATCGTGATCGAGGTTTCTGTTGGTTTGACGGTTGCAAATTCTTCTTCTTTGTCGTTATCGTTTTTTTCGTCAACATTTTGTTTGGAATTTGCCATGTTTTCCGTCTGTTGCCTTTGTGATGAAGTACTCCAGGAAATGGTAGGCGTTCCAGTATTTTCTTGTGGACTAGGAATCGGAGGTTTATCAGTTGTAGTAAGATCTGCACTCTCTCCGCTATCATTTTCATCCTCAGTAAGACTTCCGTTGTCATCCATATCTTCATGATTTGCTCCCTCTGTTTTTAGTTTGGTAACTTTTGTTACTAATGGTGACGAACCTGAGGACGATACTCCTTCACCACTGATATTCTCTTCCGTATTCGCGCTGCTTTCGTAATCGTCAGGATTTTTAATTTTCCCCCCTAACACCTCCTTTTGCGATTTCTCCAAACTTGTTGGGCCAACGTTAGACTTTGAAGAGCTGCTTCCATCTTTCAATTTAATCCTCTGTAATTTCTTGCGTCCTAGTTCAGGTTGTCTAATTTCTTCTTCATCCTGTTTGTTTTGAGCTTTTATTTCACCGCTGAAAACCTCTTCCTCGGATTGTCCAAGGCCAGAAAGGTGAGAATCGTTGGAATCAGAGCTGTTGCTGTCGTGTAGTTTTATATTCTGCAATTTTTTGCGTCCAAGCTCAGGCTGTCTTATTTCTTCCTCGTCTTGTCTATTCTGTGCATTAACTTCTCCGTTAAAAATATCTTCTTCGGAGTTTCCAATTTCAGAAAGACCCGATCCTTTTGAATCAGAGCTGTTGTTATCGCGTAACTTTATTTTCTGTAATTTTTGGCGTCCGGGCTCAGGTTGTTTAATTTCTTCTTCGTCTTGTTTATTCTGAGCCTTAACTTCTCCGTTAAATATATCTTCTTCGGAGTTTCCAAGTTCAGAAAGACCCGACCCTTTTGAATCAGAGCTGTTGTTATCGCGTAACTTTATTTTCTGTAATTTTTGGCGTCCGGGCTCAGGTTGTTTAATTTCTTCTTCGTCTTGTTTATTCTGAGCCTTAACTTCTCCGTTAAATATATCTTCTTCGGAGTTTCCAAGTTCAGAAAGACCCGATCCTTTTGAATCAGAGCTGTTGTTATCGCGTAACTTTATTTTCTGTAATTTTTGGCGTCCGGGCTCAGGTTGTTTAATTTCTTCTTCGTCTTGTTTATTCTGAGCCTTAACTTCTCCGTTAAATATATCTTCTTCGGAGTTTCCAAGTTCAGAAAGACCCGACCCTTTTGAATCAGAGCTGTTGTTGTCGCGTAACTTTATTTTCTGTAATTTTTGGCGTCCGGGCTCAGGTTGTTTAATTTCTTCTTCGTCTTGTTTATTCTGAGCCTTGACTTCTCCGTTGAATATATCTTCTTCGGAGTTTCCAAGTTCAGAAAGACCCGATCCTTTTGAATCAGAGCTGTTGTTATCGCGTAACTTTATTTTCGGCACTTTTTTTAGTCCAAGCTCAGGCTGTCTTATTTCTTCTTCATCTTGTCTGTTCTGAGCTTGTATTTCACCACTAAAAACATCTTCCTCGGATTGTCCAAGGCCAGAAAGCTGAGAATCGTGGGCATTGGATCTGTGGTTATCATGTACCTTCATCTTCTGCAATGTTTTTATTCCAAGCTCAGTCTGTCTTATTTCTTCTTCATCTTGTTTGTTCTGAGCTTTGATTTCACCGCTGAAAACTTCCTCCTCAGATTGTCCAATGTTTGAAAGGTGAGAATCTTTGTTATTGGATCTGTGGCTATCAGGTATTTTTATCTTCTGTATGTTTTTGCGTCCAAGTTCAGGTTGTCTAATTTCTTCTTCATCCTGTTTGTTTTGAGCTTTTATTTCACCGCTGAAAACATCTTCCTCGGATTGTCCAAGGCCAGAGAGCTGAGAATCTTTGGAATCAGAGCTGTTGTTGTCGTGTAGTTTTATTTTCTTTAATTTTTCTGTTCCAAGTTCAGGTCGTTTCATTTCTTCTTCGTCTTGATTATTCTGCGTCTTAACTTCTCCATTAGAAATATCTTCTTCGGAGTTTGCAAGTTCAGAAATACCGCTTCCTTTTGAATCAGAGCTGTTGTGGTCGTGTAATTTCATCTTGTGTATTTTTTTACGTCCAAGCTCAGGTTGTCTAATTTCTTCTTCGTCTTGTCTGTTCTGAGCCTTTATTTCTTCTTTGAAAATATCCTCTTCCGAGTTTCCTAGTCTTGAAAGATCAGATTCTTTAGAATTAGAATTGTTATTTTTATTGTGGAACTTGGTCTTATGTAATTTTCTGTATTGGAGTTTAGGTTGTTTGATTTCCTCTTTATCTTGCTTATTCTGAGCTTTAATTTCGCCGTTGAAAATCTTCTCTTCTTTCTTTCCAAGATCTGTGAGATCGGGTTTGAGATTGTTAGAGCTCTTACCGTCCTTTAGTTTGACTTTTCGAAGTTTTTTATTCCCGATTTCAGGTTGTACAATTTCTTCCTCGTCCTGCTTATTTTGCATTTTAATTTCTTCGTTAAAAATGTCTTCCTCGCTACTGCCGACCTTGGAAAGACCAGAGATTGTCTCATTCTTTGAGATCGTGGTTGAGTTTTCTTCGTTTGCATTTTTTGATGACGAAGAAAATTGAGCGTGAGTGTTATCAATAGTACCTTCACTTTTGCCATCCTCGTTATCAGAACCTGTGTTCTTTGCCTTTTGAACAGTACTTATTGTTTCATCTTCATCATTTTCTGAGTTTATATCAGAATCCCCTGAGTCCTTACTTGTTTGTCCCGAGAAATCTTCAAGTCCCTCCTCGTTGCCATGAGATGTCTTACGGGCAATTGTTGATCCAATCTCGTTCTGAATGACTGGATCACTCTCTTCATCGTCACTTGACGGAGTGTTGGTTGGTTTCTTGTCTTGATTCTCATCAGCATCATAACGATCAGCACCGAGTTTGCTTTGTTTATTGTTAGTTTTAGTACTGTTCTTTAGTTTATTAGACTTAGAAATACTACTGTCCCTTTCGTTATCATCATCATCATTATTATTATTATTATCGCCTTCATCATATTGTTCACTATCCTTGTCTTGACTTCCAGACGAAGAAATGCCATCATTGAGGTCTTCCCCAGATGAGCTTTTTCGGTGAATTGTCGATTCTTCATTGCTCATTGAGTTCTTTTTATTATTTTCTTTGTCGTCTTGTCCTGTATTTGGATGTTTCAGTGCTTCAGTGATTTTTATTTTACTAAGGTCATATGCATTTCCTTTGAATTCCTGTCCTTTGGTTTCATTACTTGAGCTATTGCTTCTACTCTCTGCTGAAGTGAATTTGTCGTTGTACTTTATTACAAATCCTTTATAATTCCTGGTCAAGTTTGAATCAAAACTTCCATTGTTCGTATTGTCCAAACCATGTTTTAAGGAATTATTGACAGTGGATTTGTTACTGTCTTTATCGTTTTCTCCACTGTTTTGATGAATGTCTTCATATCCAGAGAAGCTCTCATCGTTGGTATCTTCATTATCGGCAAACGTTTCAAAATCATCCAAAACATTTTCATCCCGCAATTTTTTATACCGATAGTCGATGGTTCTAGGAATTTTTGAGTAATGAAAGCTAGTACTATCAAGTTCATTGTTTATTGATCTTTGGAATATTCTTGGGTCATTGTGATATTTCCCTTGGTTTGTGTTGCTTAGTAATGCTATTCTTTCAGAACCTTTCTTGATGATTGCCCTCGAGAAACCTTTGGAAAGAAAACTGCAAAGCTAAATACATGCAATCATGTACCAGAATGCAGATGTTGTAAGGCTTAATCGCTATTTACTAGCAAAAGCTAATTCCCTAAAAATAGTTGAACAAATAGTACTATAATTATAGCCTTTATCATGTATCTTATATCTATAAAATCTTTGAGCCTCTTGATCAACTACCAATATTTAGATAGATACTCACACCTTTTTATTTATTTTCCCACAGTATTTACCTATGGTGCTTACATATAAAAGGGAGTTGATCAGGACGATCATTAGTTGGAAAACGTCCCAGTTAGCTGGAGAAGTCCCAGTTGTTGGAAGTTCCAGTACGTATTCAGTAGCTTAAATCAACATTAAAGAACCTGTTATCCTGTGTACGACACAGATAAGTACAGTAATGCAAAATCAATACGTAGATGGATTGTTAGTCAACGACCGATCGAGTGAAGAAATTGCTGCCACACTTATTCAAAGATATATCAAGTATGAAATCTAAAAAATGGTTTGTGCGCGTGCATAAGCAGTAAAATTTGAATTCTTGTCGTATGTAAATATCATTCAGTTTGTATGCTCTGATGATAGATCAGTGGTCCAAAAGCTCGGTTGTAATTGTGTAAAATTTTATATGGAAGAAACTAAAATATATCTATATATCAAGTAGTTAAAATTCCATTAATGTTATTGCTAAAATGTTTATATTTGCTTAAGAACATCTTATAAATTCTTAATTGCATGTAACAAGCAATAGCCACCGACAGACAATGCCATTGTTATGTTTCAAATTGTACATTGTAAAAATCTGCAAAATAAACCTCAGACACTCACAATATATTAAACTGAAATTTCCAAGGATTGACCAGACCTCAGAGAAGTAAACAGCTTTAATAAAACTAAGTTATTATTAGACGAAAACGTTGAAGAATTGACTTGAACATAGAATCAGCCTAACTTGAAATAATGTAGAAATAATGTAAATGTCTATGGACATTTCAATAAAGACAAATCTCTTTTTCTATATTCGTAGCATAAAATTCATCCGCGTGTACACCTGATCTCAATTTGTTAACCATATGATAGTATTGTTTTTGATTTAGAAATCGAAGTTACAAGATTATATTTTACTTATGTAAAAACCAACCTAATCAAAGTCGACAAGCTATTGTCTGAAAGTAACTTATTTACATTCGACAAAAAAGTATTCTTTTCCTAGTCAAATCATTTTGAAAAATATTATTCGTGCGTTTTATGGAAAAAATATTAAGTTTAAATTGATTACTGAAAGAACGGAGCGTAAGAGCTAATATAGTAAAATAATAAAATTACCAGTTTTGTCTCAAACCATTTACGCTAACATAATAATATAATTCATATCTTTATAAAACAACAAACTTTACTGTAAACAATATTAAACATATTTGAGAAAGATTATTAACTGAAAATGATTAGAAATGAAAATGAACCAATTTCAAAATGTAATTATAGTAGCTGTTCCAAAAAGTAACGAGAAATAGCATATTTGACGATAAACTTTATTACTGAACAATTCAAAAAAATAGTATTTATTAACGAGAAATTAAATTAAATCGTATCAGATGTAAAACTTTAGTCATAACAATTAACCATATGAACTAAAACATTACATTATAAGCTAGCCAAAGCAACAGTGCATAAAAATAACACTAAACAATAAGCGTAGAGCTTAAACAATGGATTTAAAATCATAACATCCAACTAACCTTGATTGAGCACCAATATAGTGATTAGTGGAGCAAATAATAGCTTGGCAAAGGATCTACCCATTGTACCACACACAGCGATCTACAGAGCGTAAAGATATAAAACCAAGGAAAATTGCACTGAGCGTGCAAACCAAAGATCACTCACTTCAATGATCTAATTATTTTGTTTCCATTTCACCCTTGCAGTTGTAGACACAACTACGTTTTGTACAATCCTTTAGACTTCAAGGTTTTCTTCTTGGAAGAAATATGTTTTTGTGGAATTTCGTGGTCTTTTTTTTTCTCAATTCAATACGTCGCTTGGGAAGCAAATATCTTCTAAATATCATTGAAAAGATCCAAGCTAGTTGATTGTCATATTGAAAGTCCAGCAGTTACTTTACAAAAATATGTTTTCATTCCAATCGTTTGTGAAATTTTTTGAAGAATTTTTCCCAGACAAATTTCTCATCTATTTCGGTTTCATTTTGTAATTTTTCGCTAGTTCATCGATTAATAAAACGTCATCATCGGAGCAAATAGATTTCCATTCAATGAAGAACCATTGAAGCGTTTTGGCCAATGGTTATTAGGTTTATAAAAAGTCAATATAAGACCTGTTTATTCTTTGTTTCGGAGACAGGTCGGTTAGGTGACATCCTTGAGGGAACTGGCACTTGCCACCTTTGCATCATATATGGTCAACATTACAACAAAAATTTGACAGAAATTACATCTTTTCCACTGCGAAACTTACATTTTCAAAAAAAACAAAATTATATATGTTTTGGGGGTTTGTTTTCTTCCTTGAATTTTCATGGTTGGCATTGAATGACCCAGTCTTTTGGCATTGTCAGAGCTTTACTTCCACCAAATATAGTTTACCATGTATGCCTCGGTAAAGACAGATTTGTGTTGTCGGCTTTTCTGTGAAGGACGGAGATTAAATGACATTTGGATCAGTTCATTATTCTAGAGGATACGATCGTTTGCTTAACTTGCATCATTTATGCTAACCTTCATTACAGCAAATTGACAGGGATCGTCATTGTTTAAAGAAGGAGAAATAGTTTGATTTTGGTTCAATTTTTAGAAAATGTTCCTGCTTCCCATCTTCGCCTGATTTAATTAACGCTTGCAAATCTAACATAAATCACATTTTTTTTACAACTAAAATTCTTTAAAAAATATTTCTGATTTTTTTCTTTGAAGAATGTTTATTTTTGGCATTTAGTTTGCAGTTTTTTTTTTCTAACACGAACGTTTTTCTGATCTTATTTATCAGTATTTATATTTTTCTGTTGAAATTACTTTAAGATTTTTTATGGTGTTTCTTTATATTTATTTATTTATTCTTTTTATTACATTTTATGAGCACATTGCTATTCCCCTTGCATCATATAAAGTCAACTTCACACAGTGACCAAGACCAGGCAAGATAAAACAGGAAGCCCAAAAACAAGCAACAATTAATGATACCAACTCCTCTCAATCTGGTACCCAGAGGCCGCGTTTTCTTGTGGCCTGCGGCAAAGAACGAGGGCTCTGGTGTAATCCAATACCGGAAGCCATGTTTTATGGTTTCCAGTTTTAGTTTCTTATGCGTAGTTTGACTAGTTCCGTCTTCAAAATGACGACTGAAGAGATATTAAAGACTCATCTTACAATAGATGGAACTTTAAAAACGCTATCAAATGCTCTCAAAGCAAAATATGTGCATAAAAAGCAACTACAACAGGAAACCATAAAACATGGTATGGGATTACACCCGAGCCCTCATTCTTTGCCACAACCCACAAGAAAACACGGGCTGTTGGCACGAGATCGCAACTCCTCTTAGTTATTTCTGATACGCCAGTCCCAACAAATTATGGATGGCCCATGATTGACACAATGCAAGGGAAACTCGCGCCAGATCTCACGATATGCTCTACACGATGGTTATCTTATAGTCAACTATAACCTTTTAAGATTATTGAAAAACAATAGACATTTTTAATGTTGTTTAATCCTTGTTAATTTCATCTATAATTATATATACATCAGTACCGTTATTTACAGATTCGAGAGGAAATAGTGACATTATTATACACATTTATTTGCATACTATCTACAGAATGTTATCATTGATTTATATAATACATGCCAAGCACCAGTACTCTTGACAAGCTTAACGGATATCACTTTGACGCACTTCTTTAACTGCTATTTCAAAAAGGTTGTCCTTGGACTTTTCTGCATAGCACATATTGAATACCGAATACTGAATACCAAATACTGCATTTCGGTCTTGGAATAAAGTGTTCCGTATTCAATATTCGGTATACGGTATGCAGAAAAATCCAGGGACAACATTTTTTGAAATAGGTACAAATAATTGTTTGCGTTGTTTGAAGACCTTACGTAAAACTACAAAATATATGGCCCAGCACAAACTGATGATCCATCATTTGCTTGTACAATCACAAAAAAATGCTGTAAAGAGAGGCGTCCTTGATCGTTTTTAGAAACGGTTGAATACCTGGTTTGAAACTATTCTTTTGTGCTCATCTAAGCAAAATGTTGAAGTGTCTATTCTGTCAAACTTCTAGAACATTATTGTTCGCATAAATCAAATGGATACCATTAAATATAACCCAGTAAATACATAACCTATGTATAACCCAAACTTCAAAAGCATTTCCTGTTTCATAATCACCTTTAATAAAGGTAATTCACCTTAAAAGATCGACAACGGTTTGGCGAGATATTGGTAATTATGACGTAGTGTCCGTATTGGATCATTTTGAAACAAAATAGATGCCTTTTCTTTTCTAATAAACAATGTTTACACTTTAATAGTGTTCGTTATTTCGACATCATTGCAGTTCAAAGTCCATGTAGTTTGAATCAATAACCAAATATCAATAATATATCCCGTTTGCACATGTCTACTATTTGCATCTAAAGACCGTCCAAATACCATCTTTTCATAATAAGCATCTTGTGATTCGTAGGCAACGTTTGCATATGAATTTGTTCTATTGTTGTCGATTGTCATGATGAAATGGTACAGCAACAAAACCACACAATAATTTACAATTTATTTAATGTTTGTGGTGTTTTGAATGGCGCTTGTGGCGTTTGTGATGACGCAGTATATGACGTAACACATTACCCTTTTTCAGACTGCGTTTTTTACGCATGCGTCGTTGCTCATCTTGAACCTTTTGATGGTCTTTAATCAACTGGGTTAAAATCTTTGACTGCATATCGTACAAGTCGTCCATACGCTGCAACAGTTTTTTCATAAGAACAACACCTATCTTTTCCTTCTTTGGTTTCTGAATCTCATTTTTCTTTGATCTATTTGCTGACAACTTGGCTGCAAAGTTGGCGATCTCCAGTTTTGGAATTGAAGGTGACCCGAATACGTTAAACTTCCTTTTCTTGGTCTCGTCGTCATCCTTCTGTTTTCCTTCTAAGAAATGGCTTGTGTTGATATTGTTTTTCGATCCTTTTAACCAAATGTTTATCTCATTTCGCCGATGCAAATGTCTTTTCTCTGAATCATGCAAATCACGTTCTAAAGCTTCTAAGCTACGCTTTCTTATTTGTGGATCTTTAACAGATTTGAGTCGCAATAAGTGCTCCTTAGCTCGCTTTAAGGCTGAATATTTTGCTGTTTCGATGACTGTGAGGATCTTTTCTATTTTCTTGATAGTTTCAAGCTTGGCTTTTGCGATATGCTCCCTCTTGATATCATCGCTGAGTTTCTTCTGTTCCTCTTCGATTTTCTTCTTCAAGTTTTCGTTGTCTGGAACTTCATCAGATAGTTTCTTTTCATTTTTAATCTTGTTTTCGTCGTCCTGAACCTCCTTATCAACTTGAGATTTTTCTCTCTTTGTCTCGGTTTCGACGTCGTCGATTATGTGATTGACAGCTGGCGGAGATAAACCAATCTTGTTTTCGATCCTCTGAACGACTTCTGCTGCTTTACTTGTGTCGTGGAGTTTGGTGATTGCTGAATTCAAAAGTGGGTTGACTAGAAAAAAAAAACAACAAACAAACAAAAAATAAGTTGTCAGTTGAACCCGTGCTTTGTAATATTTTGCCAAGACAAGACCCGAAACCCACTCACTGAACATACACCATTACATTCACATTCATTATTATGATAGTTTTTTTTAGTAACAACGACGATATTCTTTACTCACCAAGCTGTTGTTCATATTGTTGAGTTGAATAGCCCTGCGCAAATGGTGCCTGTGGTTGTGGCCAGGGATAACCATCACCGGGGTACTGATTTACTGGACTTGGCCAGGAATTATATCCATTAAATGATTGCTGTTGTGGATATGCTTGTGGAGCTAGTGAATCCATTGATTGGCAAATAAAGTTCAGTTACAAGGATGGTAAAGGGTATACTACGATTAGAGGAATGGGACTTTCAACAAACCTTCTCCACTTATAGTAATCAAATATGAAAAAAAAAATCGTTTGAGAGAGCACAAAGGCAGGTATTTATCATACCACCATCTTTGCCATCAGTGACATCATAATAATCAACTTCACTAACGTGAGAGATGAGATCAGAGGGCGTTGTTTTGTATTTCAATGTCGATTGTGTTTTGGTGGAGGTTTATTTATATTACAGAGTATTTATTGTCTGGTCTTATTGACTTGTGAAATCAAACAAGATACTATATCATCAATATCATCATAATAATCATTTCCCCATCATCCTTGTCATATACCATAGCAAAAACAATTACAAATATTTTACCGCCTTTCCGTACCTTGATACTGCATGTCTTGTGGCTGCTGTTCATCGTTAAACATGGAATCATCCATGGGGTTATCATCTTCTTTATCCTGCTGGTTTTGCACATTTTGAAACTGTATTGGTGGAGGTGGTGGTTGGGGCTGGTACATCGGTGCCATGAATGGCATTGAAGGTGGCGGAGGTGGTGCTGGAAAGAACTGAGTTACCTGCTGGGGAGGAACTGCTGTTTCAAGGGGAGCAGGCATCTGGAACTGTGGATACATAGGTGGTGAGTAAGGTGCTGCAGGGTTACCCTCATAAATTCGATTCTGCAGTGGCGGGACAAAGAGTGGTTCTGGGTGATACTGATGAGTAGTCAACGGCTGTGCACGAGAGTTCACCAAGTTTGAAAGGTTTGGAGGCTGAGGCTTCACAGGTGCACCAGGTTTAGAATTCTCTGGTTTGAAGCTGGCGGCTGATGGTTGTTGGTGGTTTAGATGCAAGTGAGACAGGCTGTTTTTAAAATAACCAATACGAGGTGGGGGAGCCCAATTGGTCTGTGGGAAAAACTGCTTCACGTGCGATTTTGGTGGCTCTGGTTTGCTAAGTTGATCGGAGAAAGGATGTAGAGAAGAAGCTTCCAAAGAGTCCTGGGTATATGATGAAAAGGGTGAGGATTGACTCCTGAGCTCGCTACTGAAGCTTGGAGCTTGAGGAGGAAGTGCTTGGATAGGTTTGAATGATGATAGAGTCAGAGGTCTCAAGCCGGCAAATGGAGATGATTTTGGTAGGGTGTCCTCCATTTTCTCCTTTGGGACTTCATCTTGAAGATCCTCTGCTTTTTGCTGTGGTGGCTTTGCAGCTTCATTTGCAGCAAAATGAGGGGCTTTGTCTTCTTTAGGCTGTGCCGCTGGTGGTATGTAAGCAGAGAAATGCTGAGGATACATACTTTGAGGACCGGCATTCATAGGAGTTCCCACATAAGGACTATAATCCTGTGGTTCGTTCTGAGGTGGTGCAAAGTAGGGCGCTGGTTGAGGCTGTGGTGGTTGCATGTTATCCATGAACTGACCAACGAGAGGGTTTGAGGATGGAGGAAACTGAGGGAATGAGCTGAACGGAGCAATTGACGGCGGTGGGAAGGGTGCGTAAGGAGTGTACCCCTGATCTTGATAAGGCTGTATGTAATTAGACACCGCTGGAGGAGGTGCTGGAGCAGGAGGAGTTGCAATATTGTTCCTCATTGCCAACTCAAGTTTCTTTCTTGCTCGATCCTTTGCGAAGAACTTGGCAACTTCCAACTCGACAATTAATTTCATGACGTCGTTGGCGCCTTTAACATCCTCCTCTGCAAGTTTTTCCAGTTTATGGAATTTTGACCTTTTAACGGCGTCGTCTTGATGTGAAATGATGTCTTTGAATTTGTTGATCTCGTTATGTAAAGCGGAAGTCAGGTTTTTGGTTTGGGATGGTGCTATAGCAGGGTCGAGCCCCATTTCTCTTTCGATGCTAGTGAGTGCATCAGAGGCACCTAGAGCGTTCTTGAGCTTTGCCTTTGCTTTGTTTACTTCCTCCTCTGCAATTGAAGATATTAAACGTTTGTATCTCAAATTGACAATAACAATTATTTTTCTATGTTTTTTTTTATTTTGGTCTTGTTAATGGATTTTTATTGTTTACCAAAAAAAATGACCAATCAATGCCTGGTTGCCACATGATTAATTTAATGAGTTTACCTCATCACTTTAGGGATAATCATCACATTTGATCACACTTTAGTATATGTTTGTTACTATCACGATGATGATTCTTTTAAAAAATTCTTATTTCCCTGACAAGGAAATCATATTTTCTTATTTATATTTTACAAACCTGTAGTGAACGCTTGACGTCTTTCTCTCTCAGCACCACTTGTGTCATCATCATCATCTAAAGCTGAACCGTCTTCACTTTCACCGCCTTCGCTAGATTCGCTGTCTTCAAGGTTGATCTTTGTCACTTTTGTGTTGTTATCTGGAGAAGAGATAGATTTGAGTATATTTGATTTATTTAACACAAAAATTGAATTTGTTGATTTGTGTTTGGAAGAAAAATAAAATGATGTTGATTGTGAAATGGCAAACGTTTCTTGTTGCTTATAGAAATGGATTGGTGAACATTATTATTTTATTTCTTTTATTACTGCTTATTCGCCATCGAAAGACGTTTGATAGTCTCTGTTCTAATGTACTAATTTTTTAATGCCGCATTTTCGATATGTTCTTTAAATAAATTTAAGTTCTGATTGAGCTAAGCAAAAATCTCTATAACAATGCGCACACAATAATAAAGTCCAGTATGTAGTGCAAGTATTTGAGCAGTTTGTTTCATGGGTCTATGAAAACAACTATATGACATCCAAATTGGACTCATTCTTACCATGTTCTGTTTTGCCTTTTTCTTCAGAATGACTGGCATCATCTTTTTCAGGGACAACTACCAGAGGTTCACCTTTCTTAACACCATCTACAGCATCACTACCTTTGTCGTCAGCTTCTTTTATGACTAAAGGTTCTCCACTGCCAGAATCATCGTCTCCTGAGCTCTCTGTTTCTTGTTCGATCTTTTCGGCCTTCCTTTCAACATCGTTTTTATCATGTTGTGGTTTGGTTTCATCGCCAGCAACGTCTTCAGGTTTTACATCACTTGCCAGTTCGATCAGTTCAGCTTTTTGAACTGTGTCGTCGTCTTTCTTCTTGTCTGACTTGGAATCTTTGCTAGCAGTAATCTGAGTAGTTGTAGTTTGTTCCAACTTTTCAGCCTTTCTCAGGGCTTCTTCATCCTCAGAATCACCGCTTTCAGCATTGTCCATCTCTCCATTACTAATGACATGTCTACTAGTTGTGAAGTCACCGCTGGCCTGCTCCATGTCCTGGGCAATATCATCATGCCGATCAATTTTCTTTGTGCTTGGGTTTTCCATTTCAATTTGGCTTGGAAGTGTCTTGTTATACTTCCCAGAAAGATCATCAACACCACCATGCTGATGTTGTCTTCTAGTTTTGCCCATTACGTTGTCACTAAATGCAGTGCCATTGGTTCCTTCTAGATCAATACCTTCTAAATTTTGATCATTTGTAAATATTTCCTTTGCTTTTTTATCATAATTAGAACTCTTTTCCATTTTATTGTTTGTTTTAGAGTTTAGCTGTGATTCCATTGAATTTTGATGCTCGAAATCTTTCTGTACAACCGTATTTAGATCGTTTTCGTCGTGTTTTGTTTTCTTAATATTCGGAAGAGAAGCCAGACCACCTTTCTGTTTTTCTTTGTGTATTTCTTCGTGTATTTTGGGCTCAGTATCTACATTTTCTAGTTTTGCCAGGTCGCTTTCGTAGTGCTTGTCCTCATTTTTCTTTTCTTCTTGCTCTTTCTTGATCAACTCCTCAAAATATTTTCCTCGGTGTTGGGAACTGTCAGATTTCTTTTCTGAACTGTGATGTTCTTTGGGGATATAATTACCTGTCTCAAAGTTGCTACTGGATCCCTGATCAAAGTCGTTTTTGAGATCCTTGTTGTGTATATCATTTTCCGACTCTGAGTGTGGCTCCTCCAATTTGTTGTCTTCTTCACTGTTCTGAGAGACCTTGTGGGATTCTGTCTGTAGATGAACGTTATGGTCCAGTTCAGATTCTTTTGAGGATTCATGAGGTACCGGTGCTTCAAGTTCTAACGACTTTTCACTCGACTTTTGGACTTCATGCACCTCCTTTGGCGGTGCAGCTTGAAAGCGTTCCTCCAAAGTCTTTTGTGACAAGAGTTTATCTTGTGGCTCATTCTCGTGAGCTTCTGACGAAGGAAGTTGCTCCTTATTTGTAGAGTCTGGCAAATCTTTGTCATTGGCCTCGACGTTCTTATTTAAGGACATTTCGGAAGATTCTAGATGTTGTTTATTTTTAGAATCGGTTCCAGATTTAGCGTTCTCATCTTTGTCGTTTTCTTCTTGAAGTTTCGAATTAGAAGGCATCTCTGGTGGCAATTCGCCAGCCGATAATTTGTAAGGCGACTCAGGACCAGTTTCTTCATCTATAGAATCTGTAACAGATGACTTTGATTTTGTATCTTTATTGTATTTAGATTCTACATTTTCGTGATGCTCAACATTTTCCGAAGGTGAAGCATCTTTATTCTTATTAATGTCATTGTCTTCAGGATTTTTGTGGAAAAGTTCTTCAAATGTGTGTTTATGCTCCTCAGTATTATTATGTGAAATATCTTTGCTCTTTTTCTGCGTTTGTTTAGGCTTTTCCACACTTTCTTCCAACGCATGGTAGTGCTTATTTTCATTCTTAATTGATGACTGTTCGCTGTCATGTTTTTCAACATGAACAACCTCCTTTTCTAGCTCCTTCTCATTGTTGTCCTTATCATGATGATCATTATTTGGTTTTCTCTCTTTCGAGTTCATAATGTCCTCAGCGTTCAAACCCTCCTTATCTTCCTTCTGTTTATTTTGAAGATCTTTACTATCATGTTCAGCTTTCGCATCCATTTCGTCTCCCTCTGTATCATGAATATCTTCCTTTTTATCTCCGCTAGGGTAGAGAACCTGTTGTTCTGGCATTGTTCCGGGTTCGTCTTCGGGACGCTCGTTTAGCAAAGCCATAGTATCTGCTGGAGCAGGTGGCGTTTCTTCTGTGTCTTCTGGTTGGTTGTACTCTTGCTCCATGTTAGTTTTGGTCTCCTCATCGATGCTTTTACGATTGGGAGTGTAAAGTTCTGGCTCTGGGTAAAGATATTCTGAAAGGTAAAAAAACACGTTTTTAGTGGTCATGTTAACTTTTTATGATTTATATTTATCTATTCATTTATTTATTTATTAATCTATTCATTCATTCATTCCTTCATTCATTCATTCATTCATTGGTTGGTTGGTAGGTTGGTTGGTTGGTTGGTTGGTTCGTTCGTTTTTAGTGGTCATGTTAACTTTTTATGATTTATATTTATCTATTCATTTATTTATTTATTAATCTATTTATTCATTCATTCATTCATTCATTGGTTGGTTGGTTGGTTGGTTGGTTGGTTGATTGATTGATTGATTGATTGATTGATTGATTGATTGATTGATTGATTGATTGATTTTAACAGGCTATTCCAATTCAGCAAGCTGATTTAATTGGAGACCTATGGACCTCCGGTTTAACGTTGTCATCCGAGAAGAAAACAATCAGGGAGAAATTGCAAAAAAATCCTGGATAAATGATGATGATGAAGATAATGATATAAACTTTCAGACATCCTTTACCTTCTTGAGCCTGTTCATCCGGGACTCTATTTCCATTATCGTTTTCTGAATTGCTACCTTGAGGTTCATACGGCATGTTATCCCTTTTGACTATAGTTTCACCAGGAATTTCATTCTCCTCGGCGGGTGAGTAAAGATTTGATTCGATGATTGGATCTGAATTTTCCAATAAAACGGCATCTTCGAACAATTCTGGGAGGAAATGGTGGAAAATTAATTATGAGTAGGAAAAAGAAACAAAACAGTCTATCTAAGATTGTGGTATGTGCACTGTCAGCTGGTCAAGTGAACAGTGGGCTCTCCACGACTAAAATAATGACTTTACTTCGGTTATGTATGCCTATTTCTAAATACCGCTTACTGAATAACAAACACTCCTTTCCAGGACCGAAATGTATTGTTGACAGTAAAATGCATTGAAGGGAAGAGTACCATTTGGACTGCGAAAATGGAGTCTGAACGTAAATCTTTGGAATATGGAGCCGGCATGCTTGCAAATTTAGATGATTTTATAATTATGCATTTATATATCGTCAACAATGCATTTTGATCTTAGGATGCAGTATTCGGTATTCAGTATTCCTAAATCCATGAAAAAGCACTTTAGGCATAAAATAGCACTATTTAGTGGTATTTATGTTGCACACTTGTAGTGCATGCACTCTACTACCACCACCAACAATATTTACCTAGTTGGTTGGAATACTGGATCAGAGCAAACACGACACAAACAAGTAATACTTTACATATATTGGACGGAGACATTTGGGAATCTGAAAAAACAAAACATATATAATTGACATGAAAAACATCTTGGAAAGTCTGGTAGGCAGTTTATAAGCAAATGCTAGTCATCGACTCATTTGTTTGGGTAGTTATTAACTTATAAAGTTTCCTTGTCCTGCCTGACATGAATGTCTCAAATGTTCGTATTTCGATAACCACAATCACGTTAATAAGTACAAAGTGTTAATTATTGATTGGGAAGGTATGACAGCTCAGAGGAGTGTGTGTATGAATAAAAATATATAATGCCGCTTGAAGCCAACTTACATATTATGATTTAATTTAGTTGTGCCCCATAAGTAGCGCACAATCATGTTGAAATAAAGGATAAACAGTTTTAAAGTTTCAAGGCAACTTTCCAACTTGCCGTATGCTAGACGTTTGTCACGACAAATACCATTTTGTAAGGGCCTGTTTATGTGAGGCGAGCAAGCCCTGTTAAGCGGGCTGGTTTCTTTTGTTTTTACGCTCTGATAACTTGAGCGCAAAAGAAACAGTCCGCTAAACCGGGCTGGCTCACTCCATATAAACAGCCCCTAAATCGACTTACAGCATTGTCAACTTCGCAGACGACCTTTAGCATACGCGACAAATCAGTGTATTTCTTTGATATCTTGGGAACTAGTAGTAAGATTCGATCAAATTCCTATTGAGGTTCTACTAAGTAAGAAATATTCAGATTTGTTTCTTTTTATTACAGAAAATATAAAAAAAAAAAAATTGTTGTGGACTTAACTAGACATTCAAATCCTTTGTAAAAACTATTCTAAATGATCTGAGCATCACCGAGTTTTGAAAAGAAGTTTTGATCTTCAAAAACGTCTTAGTCGCTTGTCTAGCTTTGAAGTGCCACATCTCAGAAGCATACCTCAGATAACAGATCCACAACTGTTGTTGTTTTTATTAGTTATATATATATATATATGCAGAGCTGATGTTTTAAGAAGGCCACAGAGAAATATCTAAATTTTCACGACTTATTGAATGTTTGTTTGTTGACAAAACACTTCAAATAGAGACCAAATGACCAAAAAACAAACATTCGTATTGCTAGTTTAAATCCAGCAGTGTACACTGATTTTAACTGTATTTTAACATTACTAAAAAAATAAAGGCCTTATAACTCGTAATGTTCTAAATAGTTTTATCAATATGTAAACATTCCAATACTATTTTATATTTTTGCGTTATGATACTCCAATTTACAGTTCTAGTTTGTCATGCAACTCCAGTATGTGAAATATTCTTCATTTGACTACCGTCCGTGGTAATGTGAGGAATTTACGCAACTAAAGACAATTACTATAATTAAGACATTAGTCAAATTCTAAAGAATAAATTACATTAATTGGAGGTTGGAGTTGACAAACGGAATTGTAAATTGACTATTTTATTTTTCATCAAACAATTATTTTCTTTTCGAAAAAAACTACATTTGTGGAAATGTTTTTGAAAATTAATTCAACAATGGCATACCTGTCAATTTACACAAATATTTCATCCTTTGTTTTCCACATTTTTACAGTTCATACAACTCACAATTCCTAGAAAGCGACTCTTTCCATATGTCATAATTCCCGGGAATACATTTTACGACCCAACGCTAGTGCCATATTGTTTGTCATCAACCAATTTAGCCGCTCAGATTAATTCTTGAAGTTTGCTCATCCTTATTTCAACGAATCCCGAAGCAAGCAGAATTTATCGGAAAAAGCTTTTGATTAACAATTAAATTCCTGAAATTAGAACCGTTATTTTGTCCTGATGTTGATTATCTTATGATTCTCAAAGTTCTGGAGCTCGTTTGACAAGCATTCATTTTCGACTCGCTGATTTTCTCGGAACGACGGCTGCTCTTGTACTTTTGTGAAGTAGTTTTTGGTACGCTTTTTGCTTCCGTCTTCTTCTTCTTCAACGGTTTACGGCGTATTTTTTACAGCTTTTTACATTAGAAAATGGTTGCATTACTCATCGGCTAATCGGCGATCTAGCAGTCAAGGTTCATATTTTAGTTTGTGACCCGATGCGAGGATTTGTTTACTTTATGCTTCGATCTACACGACTGCGTTCAAAGCAAAGAAAACTATGAAATAAGTGTCAAAAAATTGGTCTGTTAAAATGCACTCACTTGGTTTACTTGACGGTTGTTGTTAAATAAGTATTGGCTATTCCTTCAGGCAAGGGAAATCAATGAAAATATGGCAATGCATGAAAACTGCTTTGCATGCGCGCGCTAGAGTCACTATTATTCTTGGTGAGCGAATCTGCGGATAAAAAACAGATTTCTCGGGGGTTCTATAACTCAATTTACCAGGTATATACAATTATTACAATAGCTAGAGTCTAGCATTTATCTCTGCGGATAATACTTCAACTATCACTATCAACTAGTTTGGACTGTGTTAGTGTTTCTAGGAAAGCTATTGGAGTAAAAAAGGTACGATAAACTGATTTCCGTTAAGCTGTTTTTGCCAAGCTGGACAGTCTATATTATGTCGAGTCAAACAAACCACTAGAAAAATTAAAGGTGTATTTGACAATGTGTGTAGTTAAGATACAGGTTTTTGAAGTAAAAATAATCTTTAACGCAATATGTGATTGTTGTATTAAAATCAGTTTATCTTGTATCAATACAACTGTTAATATCTTAATGTTATAAGCTAGACAGTGATGGTGTAGACTCCGTCCCATCTTCCATTAAGTTAACCGAATGAATTTCGCAAGAATGTTCATACCAAGGAACTTATAACAGATTTTTGGTGAGAAATTTCTACACTTATGATTTGAAACTTAATCTTCAGGGGCCGGTTGCACGAAGCCTGAATAGCGCTATCCGGATAAATCGCTATGCAGAGGATAAATTCTAAAGAAAATCTATGGAGTAGATAACTTTATCCACTGGATAACTTTATTCAGGTTTGGTGCAACGGGCATTAGTCTGTTTGTTTAGATTTCACGTAGTTTTTGCATCACAGCTATTTTAACACCTTGATAAAGTAAAACGTAAACTAAACAAAAAATCTGCTTAAAAAACGCGTCTTTGAGAAGACTCCACCCTAAAAATATCTTCTGAAAGCATTTTGTTTGGTCTTAAAGTTTCATTCAAACATTTCACTTTATAAAGTTTTGAATCAAATACCAATGTATTTTTATCTGAAATATAACATTGTGATTATTTTGCGAACGGTTACTGAACACAACCTTAACAATAACGCTAAAGTTCCAAAACAAAAGTATTCAGGAACGGCTATTCCAGAGAATTAATAAATTTCAAATAGAACGAGACTGAGGAAAATCGAAATTGACACTGCAACGGAAACTTGGATCAACAAATTTCACATAAATTTGGTACCGGCGTAATTAATAAAATACCGAAAAAAATCACAATGGAGATCCCAATCGCTAATTGTCTCCGGTTTTATCCTATAATCACCCCTATTCAGTCATCTTTATCTCCATGAACTCCTGGAAAGCATTTAGTATAAAATACCTAAGGCTCACTCCTTCGTTTTGTTTAGAGTTAACTTTTTTTAATAAATCTTAAGCAGGTTATAGCCAAAATAACGAAATGATGTTAGCTTAAGACCTGTCAAACGGATAAAATTCTTCACGATAGAAAAATAGTTTCCTAGAAAATGAAGATCGCGTTCGAGCACATGGCCTTCTCTTGTAGACAGAGTTAACAGTCGTGTCTTGTCGTTTAGAAATAAAAAAAATATATATGAATGGTTGTTCGAGGCGACGTCGGTTCGCACTTGGCTGACCACTCGGTTCATTGATCTTTCAATTGATGATCAGGTCACAAAAGTCACTCCTACCTTAATTACGTTCACTTTAATTGTTCACCATTTCCAATGCCAATCCACACAAATGTAAACCCAGGATTTAGAGGAATTAAAAGCTTTTTTTCGAGGTATTTTACAATTTTTTTTGCTCGATCCTACGCCATATTGGATATCGTTCAAAGTCAACAAGTGAAGCGAGAACAGCGATAAGATCATCGATCAAAATCAGCCAATCAACGATCGGCAAAACATGGCGACGCGTAACCTTATTATGTTTAACATTAATCGTTCGCTGACCCGTTTGAAGCTAAATTACAACTTTTGCAGTGAAAGTTTCATTTTTTCGTGAATTAAACTTCAACGGAAATCTACCCATGATCTTTTCAAGGTTATCTTTATTTGAAATATTTCATTATTTGAGCTATATAATTACTATTTTTTGTGAGAGCGGCAAAAAGTGCGCAGTTATGTAAGTGTTTAACTTTACAGCTCATTGAACCGCTGGCCTTTGAAATTGTTCCTTAACGCTTCGAGTTTCAAACTAACTGTGAATGAAAACACTTCCTAATCCACAAACCAAAACGTTTTGAGATTTTTTTCGAAAATAAAAAAAATACGCCCTTTTTTTATTAGTAAACAAGCAATTTTGACAATGAATGGAAAAGAGTAAACCGAATTGACAGAAACACTGTGTAACTAAAACTATTTGGCATTCAAAGATAATTAGATTACCCACGCACCAGTCAAGTGATGTAATTAGCCAAACAAACTGCAACTTTATTTACTTGTATTCACTGAATGTAAAATGTTTATTGATAATTAAAAGAGCAAACACTCTAGAAAATTGAATTTTGGGAAAATTTAAAACATTCTGAAAAGCTTCAGACATACAATTATCACGGACTTCACATATTTGACAAGGATATGTGGTGGCAAACATAGAGTTGTTGGTCGTAATTTGACAGGAGTTTTGGTTCAGCTAAAAAACTTTTTTCATAATATTCATTTCAAACATCGCCGACATCTGGGGGACGAGTAACTAGAGAAAAAGTGTACCGTCTATTTGATAATTACAAACATTTAGATACCTGATCGTGTTTTACCGATTTTTCAATCCTTATGTGAAATTTTATGTTATTTTATTTTACCAACACAAATGAACATTCACAAATCTCCAAGTAATGTTTGTAGGTTGTAGTTAGTTTCATGAGGACTTTGCTTGATAGAAAGACTTCCTTCTCCTTCATGTAGCTTGGACAGTAGCTTTAAGCATCCCTAAAAAGGGGGACATTCGCCAAATACGTCTTTAATCTTAATTAGGGGAAATAAGACCAAGTTACAATTTACCATCAAAACAGATAAATTCATCTTTATTACAAAAAATTATTATGTCTACCAAAAAAATTCATTAACGCTGTATACAAAATCTACAACTTTCAACAAATCATGCGTTCTGTCCTCGATGACAACAAATTGCCTTTCTTTTATGATAAGGGCTTCTTATCCTTATATGGTATGACCGGTCTTATTGAGTCTTCGTTAATACTGTTCAGCGGTATTCTTGGTCCGAAGGGCTGCGTGGTCTTCTGGGAGTTTGGCCTGGTTCCAGGAATGATGCCTGAGTTTATGACTTTAGGAAGTATGGTACGCAATGCTGTTTCTCCAGCCTGACGCAGTGCGTTCCCAGCATCCTTTAGGAACTGCATTAGGTCACGTGATTCACGTGGTTTGGTGACTGATGCACCTGCGAAGAATGACAACGAATTAATAAACAACAATAATTAAAATGCACATCGAGTTTGACTGATGTATATGTAATGTAGTGCAGTTATATTGTCTCAATGCGCTTTACAATCTCTAATATTTATAGTATGTAATCCGGTTCTACAAGCATTAGTTTGATTAGTAGTTAGTATGTATTAGTGTAGGCCTATCACCGAGGATGGTCGTTACCTGCGTCCTCAGTCGTTCTTTTAATTACGTCCCCCCGATATTAGTTAATTTGAAGTGTGGCGAGAGTTTATCGTCCTTATCCGAGTAGACGCGAAGCCTAACAATTATAAATCGAAGAACATTCTCCTCAATTATTTAAAGACACTGAGTGATGGTCTGGCTGAGGGTTCGAACCCGCAGCCTCCCGGTTAACAGCCAACGCTCTCCCAACTGAGCTACCCTGTTAATTGGTATATATGCATAAAGTAGAACTATTTAGTATTGCTAAAGTTTCACGGATTAATTGTTTGCGCTCTACTGTCAATTGCATCAGAGCAGTTGGTCAAAGTTGTTGGTGTTTTGTTGTCATATGTCTAATTATTGTTGTTGATTCTCTCCGCAATTATGATCAACATTTGATTAAGTGTGCATATGGTAAGAGCATCAACAGTTGTGGATCATCTTCGAGAGTTTTTTCAGTTTTATAATATTTTGATCAGTATTCTTACAATTCATCAACGACATTCGTTTGGCCAAGTGTATCCACAGTCAGAGTTACCGGGTCAAAGATGTTCGAGATTTTTTCATGCATTTTCAAAATATTTTTGATTTTTTACAATGATTCCACCATCATCAGCATACCTTCGATTTTTGGCACCATGGTTATAAACAAGAAGCTTACCAATAAGCTACTCCAAATCTGTTTTCCACAAACCAAATTCTTCATGTTTGTTATGCTTTGGTAGGAAAAAACTTTTTACGGTTTTTCAAACGAATCATAACAAAAATCCTGGACTGAATTGTGCCTCCCAACGTCCCTTATAATCTTCAGCGCAAATGCCTGGCTCACAGCTATCAAACTCTTTTTTTAAGTTTAAAGTTTGAAATTTTTGACTATATCTGTTGTTGTTGTCGGTTTTTGCGATTTTGACCGATGTTTCAAAATGACAAGCTGTCACGTGACTTGCTGATTGTGTAGTCTCGCGTAACATTGACCTGTAATGTGTTTATGTAGATATCAGGTGAGCCGCACGGCGACTGGTACCGACTCCTACTCAGTCTCTCTCGGTCGCTTGACTTCTGAAACATTTACATGAAATGTTATCTGAAATATTAGGGACATTTAGACTAAGGAAAGTCACCGTGCTTTATCACGTTAAGATGTGACGTAGTTTTTTACCGGGTCGGTCGTCAGGTTGCTGCCAATTTCCACGCTACGATTTTTCGCGCTTGATTTGATCTATATCATCAGGTGTTTGGTTTTTTAAGCTCCTACACTTGAGTTGTAAAATATTTGCAAGACAATGTTAGGAAATTCCTGTGTAGAAGCTCTCAATCCAAGTCAGTCCGCTAACCAAATTAGATACTGAGACAATCCGTAACCATTCAGCCATACAATACGTCAGTCAATCAAGAAATAGTCATTTCAAGTTCCAGCCAAGTCAAGTACAAAAATAACATTTTATTAGATTACATTAAACACTATTCATACGATTAACGGCCAATCAAATCGTTCAAATCTACTTGCATTGGACAATATATAAGAACAAATATATACATTTATACAACATTTTAAAGATATTTGAATTTGAATATATATATAATGTGTGCCTAGATAGTGTGATAAAGCAGCGAAGGTATAAGGGATTGGATCGAAGTGCAATAAAGAAAACGGTAATGCACGCAAAGTCACTCTAAAATAGAAAGTAAATAGTTTTTTATCATATGTACACTTTGAATAAATAGTTCAAACAAACCGAGTATATGAATCTCCGCGAGGGAAGAGGATATTACTTTGTACATGTGTTCATCAATGAGGATTCTTGAATAAAACCTTCACAGATAAGTTTGCAGCTGACTTGCAATTTTGAATCTCGTGTTGTTTGATGTCAGCGGTTAACCATTAGGTAGGTACTTCATGCCACACTCATAAATGTGTACTCTAGCATATAAAGTGAAATGAAGTACATGTTCGTCGTTATAAAGTGTGTTATTGCCACGGCATTTCTGAAAAATCGTTATACTGAGATTTTTTCCATGGATAAATAAATAAAATTGATTAATTGAATTAAAAGAACTTATTTAAAAACTCGGTCACAGCCTCTTCGGTGTGCGCGGTCGAAAGCCTATCAATATCCGATGTTCTGATACCAAACTGTTTCCCAATAGCCTTTGCGACTAGTGCAGCTTCTTTCAACGATGAGTTTACATTGTCAAAGATTTTCTTTAGTTTATTTTGCGTTTCGCAATGTTCAAGAAGAGCTTTTGCAACTTTAAATTTCAACGAATTTGTTTTCTTAATTTTTTCTTTCAAAAATGAGAGTTTCTCGTGTGCGTGGTCGACGTCGTTCAAGTTTTTCTCCTTCTTCGCTAACTTTTTGCTTGTTGGGCTGACTTTGGGTTTTGGCTTGAAGGTTTTAAAAATTCCATTTTTCTTGGAGACTTTGGACGTTTTACTAGTTTTTGGTACTGGACTCGTCACTTTCTTTACAAAAGAAACAACTTTTTTTACAACTGTTGTAGAGGTCACCTTTGACTTTTTCTTTGACTTGAAAGGCTTCCTGGCGCTTCCCAAACTCTTCTTGACACTTTTGCTCACTTTCTTTCTAACTTCATGTCCGCTTCCGTCCGACTTGAAAGGCTTCCTGGCGCTTCCCAAACTCTTCTTGACACTTTTGCTTACTTTCTTTCTAACTATATGTCCGCTTCCGTCCGACTTTAGAGGCTTCCTGGCGCTTCCAATTCCATCGTTGTGCTTGATATTTTTAGCTCCTTTGTGTTTAGATCTAAATGGTAGATAATCAGCCATTCCGATATACTTATCCAAATGTATGTTCTTAAGCAAGGTTTTCAATACCGATTTTGGTATTTTGTTGAGGATTTGCAAACTCTTGTGGTCAATGTTAACGTTATCTTCCTTATTGGTGACGACGATCTTTCTGGCTGGGTCAGCGGATATTACTTTAAGGAGATCTGGTAGACTAGGGGTTTTGTGAAGCCTTTTTGTTGGCGCATGCGTAATGATCGTCTTCTTAGTTGCCTTATTCTTTGGTGATTTTGATGTTTGGGTTTTCTTTGTTTTCTTGGTGTTTGTTTGTTTTGGGGATTTCGTCTTGATATGGATCTTTGATTTTTTGGCTTTTACTGATGTTTTCTTAGTTTTCGTTGTCATCTTGACTTTACTTTTTGTAATTTTTGCTTTCTTTTTCTTGTTTTCTTTGATATGTTCTTTCTTCTCCGTGTGAGAAGAATTCATCAAGTCCAGCATTACATCTTGAATAGACTTCCCTTCTAATCCGTCATTCACGTCTTCAGTCGCTCTTCTTACCCTCGAATGACCACGTGACCTAACCACGTGACTTCCTCTTGTACGTCTATGTGGAGAAGAGCGTAGATTTAGATGCTTAAAAACACCAGAAACGTGCATCCACTTGTGATGACGATGTCTTTTGTGACCACGTGATTTGCCACGTGATTGGTCATGTGACTTATGCTTGCCTATCCAGCCATAGATTTCGTTGGCTATGTGATCGCTTTCACCTTTCAGTGTTTTAGCCAAGCCCTCAGTATATGCCCGTCTTCCTTTTGAGTATGTTTTTGGATGTGATTTGATGTAGTTTTGAACGTCATCCTTATGGTGATCGATCCATGAGTATATTTCACTTGCAACCTTGTCGCTTTCACCCTTGATGTCTTGGATGAGTCTTTCAAGTTTCTCTTGTTTGTTTCCTACAGAACGCGATAGATAGTTAGTGATAAATGGTTCTTGCTTAATATTTATTATTTCCTTATTATTATTTATTATTATAATATTTTATTATTTTTGCTCGTGTTTTAGTTGAATAATTCATTCATTTTTTTGTTATGTACTCGCCAAATTAATTTATTTAGAATCACTCCATTTTGATATGTATTTTCAAACTGATTAATAATTCATTACCGTGTGCAAATTTCAGCACAATTCCCAAAGAGAAAAGAATACTGACTTTCACGCAGGCGTTCATCATAACAGATGGTCTATCATTCTGAAAGAAAAAAAGTCGGTATAAAAGTTTTATTCATTAGACCAATTATACATGCACGTATGCCAGTTATACATTCATGTTTTCATCCATTGATTTTCTCACAATTCATTAATTCATGCTTAACATTAATTCGAAGAGTTCATGAGTTAATTATTCTTAAGCTATGTTTTTATCAATTTTATATTTTCTCATTCTTAATTTATTTATTTGTAGAGCAAGTTAAATGTTCTTATTCGATGTAACCGATTTTACTGCTAATAGAATGCTTACACTATGTCCATGAAATAAAACCTAAATAGTTACTAATAAATAGTTTTTATTTAGTGACTATTAGTCACTACCATTCAGCTGGGACAGCTTTAGTAACAATAGCAAATACACAAGGGAAACCATGTTTTTATGTCTTAACAATGAAAATGAAGGACAATGTTAATAAAGATCTTCCAGAACTCTTTGTTAGTAGCTATGATTTAGCGTTTTATTTCATGGAAATAGTGTAAGCAATCTAATAATGATAATAATGTAACTATTTATCTTGTAATTTGTACTTGTTAAATATTCATACAAAGTAAGAATCTCAATGACCTGTTGAAGTGTAGTCAAAACATATCTATTTTGAATTCTTTTGTAGCCACACCCAAACAATAATCGCAGTACGTTATTTGTTTTGTATCAAAACGTATAATTTCTAAAACATGGAGATCAAACTATGATTTTTTGGCAATGAATTCAAATATGTTTGCCCTTTTCATAGATTCAATCTTTCTCATATGATAAATTTATAAAATTATAAAACTTATAAAATTACTCCGAATTGAGTTACAAAGAAAAATCTGTTTTATTTGTGCAAGGCTATCGATAAGGAAAAAAGTCTCGAATTAATAATATTAATAGAAGGTTTAGTACGGCTAAAGATTTAAGGGATATTCTAACATGGTTCATTAAAAAATAATAAAACCGTTGTAAACCATTAAACCGCTGCAACGCCTTTCGAATTTTCGATAGACTTTGCCGACGACTTCTTACAATCACCAAGTTATTAGAACAAGTCCCGGAGATCGGTAGTTTACAAGGCATTGAAAATAGCGACGGATTCAATTGCAAGTTATATAGAATTATCGATTTTCGAAATGAGGTGTAAAGAAGCAACTTATTATACCGTAAAACCATTAAAAAACCCGATGGATATCATACGAACTCTCAATCTTCCAAGAAAATAGTAATTCTGAATTTACATGACTTTATATTGTACTCCAAAGCAGAATAAAATCACTTGATAGTGATAGAGATCAAGAACTAGTTTATCGAGTTATGCCACATCAAATTTAGCTTTGTTTAGACTACAACCACAATGAAGCGGAGCTAACTTAATTGTGACAAGATTAAGTGACGAGCTTCACGCCCTTTGAAGATCCAAAACTCCATATCCTGTCGAAAGTTTCAATTTTCATTCTTAGAATTAGAAATAACAAAGGTCTTAGAATAAACTCCTGTGGTATACCACGACTGAAGTTGTCTTAACCATCAAACATTTCTCCAAACAAGTTCCTGTCAGACCACCAGAGTGCATAACGCCCATCTGTCCAAAAAAGATAAAGTAATCGCTTACCTTCGATGATATTGTCAAACAGAAGAAATATTTCAGGTCCGAGAAGCGTTCCTTGCAGTACACCAAAATATGAGATTACCAAATTCAGACTTTTGAAAGGAAATGAGAATTTTGTTTACTAATACTAAGAGTGTTGTATGCCCTAGGGTTGCCGGGTTGGTAATTTCACGCTTTACTACTACCACCAGTTGACATAGTAAACAATACTTAGACCGTGACAACACGCTTCGACAGTCACCATAGCGACAAAAAGAGACAACTAGTGTGAAGTTTTTTTAAGACAACTTTTTGGTGTAGTGTATCAAACCAAAAAGAAACACAGCAATTAACTTTTTTTATCTGCATGTGGAAGGCACATAATAAATCCGTGAAACAACTATTTAGTACAAAATAGTGCTTATCACGCAACAATAGAGTGCATGCACTAAACGTGTGCACTAAATAGTGCTACTTTATGCTAATTCTATTGTTTTCTTTTGTTCAATTAGTGCTATTTACTACTAAATAGTGACAACTGTTACACACATGTAGTGTTTGCACTCTAAACAATAGAATTAGTATAAAATTGTACTACTTAGTATTTGACTAATCTTTTACGGGTTTGTTTGCCCTCTAACTCATACAAGAACCAAACTATTTCAATACTCGCACTTTAACCGTCTTCCTAAACTATGGACCTCTGCCTAACGACATTCAAAGCAAATAATCAACCTCAACTTCAATTCTGTTCTGAAATATCACTACTCCACTGCTCTTTAGCAGTCTTTCAATCCAGATATTCATAAATATTTGCAATTGGGAGAAGAAGTCTACGTATCTAAAAGTTGCAGACATTGTTGATCAATCAACAAGCCACAATAACGAGGACATATATTTAGTGATGTGTTTTAAATTTATTGAAATTCATTCTAGACTAAAATGAAATTAAAAAATAATTCTCATTTGTACAGATGATTTGGCAACATTTTGAACAGATATCATGGTATTCTAATAACTTCGGGGATGACTTATTATTTATTAATCATTATCAATTATTGCATTTACCAAGATGTATTGCCGTAGGGGTGAATTCCTCTGCAGACAAAAAACAACAAATTAGGGTATCCCTGTGTCAATGGAAGTAGAGGAAGACTGGTAATCGGCCTTCTTTCATATTTAACATTTGAATTACTGCACAGGACGCCCATGAATGTAAGATTCTGAATGTAATTACAAAATAATATATATATTAAACTTATAAAAAATCTAACTTTCTAAAATTCACTTTGTTCCTGGCTAAAGCGCACATTTTTTTTTTTCACAACCCAAAAGTACCCTCTGATTTTGGGGGATGATTATTGTTATTGAAATGATTTCTATTTGAATAACAATTGATTTTATATGCATCAAAAAACCAACCCCCCCCCCCTCCCCCCTAAAAAAACAGAAGGCATTATGGTTATTGTAAATTTCTTAAAACTCAGGAATCCTGTCAATCAAATTCCTATTAACACAGGAAGTCCAGCTCATCAGAGTGACTTGTGTTCAGAAATGTGTACGGAATTCGCTCCAAATTCTACCCAGAAATCCTCACAATCGCTAGCCAGTCTTGTGCTATTTTTCAACATTCGCTGTCGCCTTGACAACTTTTTTCAACATTCGCTGTCGCCTTGACAACTACTCATTAAGCTCGTGACGTTTGGAGTTAAACGAAAATAATGGATTTCTATAGTGATTTCATGTGACCTGGTCTTGAATGAGGTGGAATTTCGACTAATGTATACCGAAGTCACTTGGGTTGCCATGACATTTGCTTGGTAGCCTACGTATGTTCGTTTCGTGGACCGCTGACCACCTAATTGTTAGTCTTTCAGCATTTAGGCAATGACTTTCATTCCTTGGACTGCTTTATATTCAGCTTCTTAAAATCAAATATTTTAAATTTAATGTGTTAGCAGAAGCAAAACATCTTTGTGGACTGCCAGGGCTTCCCATAACACATCTGCATTTTGGCGATAGATGTTCCTTTTAAACACAAGTATTCATTAAAAGTATCGTTGAAGCATATGGATTTCTCATGCTTAATTTTTCGATTCTTTCATCGTCTTCGAGCCGTCTTTCCGAGTGATCATCGATCAAATTTAAGTTCGTACAGTTTCTGTACGATTGCATGGCGATCCACTATCGATTTTTTCAAGTGATGTTCGATCAAATTTAAGTTTGTACAGCTTCTGTACGATTGTATGTCGATCCACTATCGCTTTTCCCGAGTGATGTTCGATCAAATTTAAGTTCGTACAGCTTCTGTACGATTGTATAGCGATCCACTATCGATTTTTCCGACTGATGATCGATCCAACATTACACGTTCATGTTCTGCAGCTTCTCGATCCAGAGCAATGACGACTCTTTGTCTTCAGCCAACAAGTTGTACACACGTTTGGTGGTACGGAGCTGAAAGAGAAAAAAGACATTCAATTCCAGGTACGTCCACTATCCGAGGCCGTGTTTGAACGGGTACCGTAGCGGTATCCTAACCGTATCGTTCCCAACTCGTGCGAAAACGACTTTATACTGTAAAGACATTGAGAGAAGAAGTAACGTAATCTAGTTTAGCATAAGTATTTACTTACATCAAAGAAAGCGTTCTTATCGGCTCCTTTGGGTGCACCAGGGTTGTAGGTGCCCTGGGCAACACCAGTCATCTCTCCAAGGTCGATATATCCTGCACAGTGACTATCGTCTTTACTCTCGTAGTAGCGAAGCTGAAGACATCAACAAAACTGTTAGGGTCATTTTGTACTGTAGTTTGTTTTTCTTCGTCTAAATATACATAATCTGCATGGATTTCTTTTGAGCTTGAACGATATTTTTTGTCATTTAAATGTTTACTATCTTTAGATTGTGCCTATGAGCTCGTGCGATTCATTAGTAAATACTATTCGCTTATAGCGTTATGTCACTACCGGAATTTTATAGCGTAATGCCACTACATAGAGTCGTTTTTGAATGAATGGTAAACGGTATGGTTACTATTTTCCTACGATAAGGCAAATAATTCGATTTGTTGTTTTCTTTTTGTCGACTGTTTTCTTAGAAATTACGGTTACGATGCGATACATTACTACATCCAACTCATACAAAAACGACTCTACTGTCGTAAGTTGTTCAATAAATACCTGGTTTCTCTGGGCATCGAGTACAAACCACCTGGATTTCCACTGTTTGAAGAGATGGCCTCTCTTGTAGAGATATCCACAGTGCATGTGTTTGTTGGGTGCTTCGTACTGAAATATGATCAAAAGACAGCAAATGTTAGACATATATATAGTGTTGGTGGTTATTATGGTTGCAATGAGGATGGCATTAATTGGTGCTAATATGGTGATAGTGATCGTGGTGGTGATGATGATGGTGGCATTGATGATAAAGGTGATGATAATGATGATGGCGATGATGATGATGGTACTGTATGGTGATGATATTGATGATGATGATGGTGGCTTTGATGATGATGGTGATGATGATACTGTACGGTGATGATGATGGTAATAATGATGATGGTGGTATTGATGATGATGGTGGTGATGATGATAATGGTGATGATGATAATGATGATGATGGTAGTATTGATGATGATGGTGGTGATGATAATGATGGTACTGTATGGTGATAATGATGATCATAATGATGATGATGATGGTGATGATGATGATGGGGGTGATGATGTTAATGATGATGATAATGGTGATGATAATAATGATGATGATGATATTGACGATGACGATGGTATTGGTTGGTGATGATGATGACGCCGACCAAGAGGAGCTGGGGAAATATAGGTTAACAACGAGGATAGCGTTATGATGACACCGTATTATTGAGAAGGTTTCTTTTGATATTGACCATGCTTTTTTAACATCGATCATTCGCTTCTCGGTATTTATTCCTGGCATGGGGATCATATTACCGCAGAGTCTTGTCTTCTAACCTGATCAGGCAGACTAATGGTACTCTTTGCTAAAGTAGTGCCAGGCTGTTCTGATAAATCTCTTTTCTTACACTGCCAGGGGACCTGGGACTGACACTTCCCGTGGACGTTGTAACCACACTCTGTACATTTCAACCCTGAATATTAAACAATACAAATAAAGGCCGTTTATGTTAATCTTACAAAATGAAGAGCGGGATGGCTCGTTTTGGCATTTGAGACGCTGCACTAAGATTCAAAATTAGTTGAGACATCCGTTCTTTTTAACTAAATTCTTGTGTTGAATATTTTTCAGGCCCCGGCCTTGTCAATTTTGGTATGATCGGTGACGATCTTGGTTTGAAATGGCAGGCACGAGGCTTACAGTCATGAGGGTTAGTAGTAAGCGTGAGTTAGCGTTGCTTCGTCAGAACTAACCTTTACTAACGAAACCAATGATAATCTGTAGACAATAATCACAATTGGTCGGCGTGAGGAACGTGTGTTTAGTGAAGTTGTGAGGTTGGGAGAATCCTTGTGCACCCTTGTCTTCCACTTGCAGCTTGCCCTGAAATCAAGACAAATCTTGGATGAAAAATCTCTCTAGTTATTTACCACAGTTATAGCTTCTCCACAAAGGCAACTTCACAACATGGCAAAAAACTCAAGTATAACAGGTTGAAGGTGGTTACCACAGACTTCAATCGCTCTACTAAAGCACTATTCTACTGTGTTTAAAAAATCGAATACTCACCCTTAAAACTACCTCCATGGTAGATCTCTTATGCTGCATCAACGCTTGTTGCTTGTACCATAGACTGTTGTTGGAATAAGGCTGAATTAAATAACAGATTAAATTATTAAAGGCTGCCACGTGGAGCAACATTATCCGAATAAGGGGAAGGGTGATACAAGATTATACAAAGAGGATGGATAATCGACATTCAATTGTGTAATAGATTCAATTGCGGCCATTTTGAATCTAGTTCCGAGTATCAAACGTTGGCAGAATATTGGTGTCAAAACATTGCAAATTGGCTTGAATATTTCGTAGCATGGAACCGCGTTGCACATTTCAAACCTCTTATACTTTCCGTCACAATGACTTACTGTTCTTCTCGGTGGCGGGAAATCTAACGATTTCCAAGTATGTTCCCATGTATTCACCAGATGATCTGCTTCTTCCTCCAGTCGGCTCACTTCCTGCAACAACCACGTACACTCGTTACGTGGGAATTGCGTGATATCTCCATAGCAACCTGTCATGCAACGTCTGATGTAGTCATGCTTATGTTGAGGCGATTGTTGATCTTCGACGGTGGTTTCGACCTCGTTAATGAGTTCAGCGTCGTATGGGGGACCGGTTGAGAGGTTCTCGTTTACATAATAGTTCCAAACTTTGAGATTGGAGATTTTACAGAACGGACGAAGGACCTGGATGTGGAAATGAGATCATTGAAATTAATGGACCATGGAATGAACCATTGGATGGACCATGGGATGGAAAAAAAGATAAGAGAAAACAAAATACAAGGAAAAAAAAGAAAACGAAAAAGAAGTAAAATAATAGAAACCAGAAAAAATCAAATTAAATGGAAATGTTTGAATGTATATTTCTCAAGCAGACATGTGTTGGTCTACTCAAGGGTAAGAACACTCGTTTTCTCTGCCTCCAATTGTTACACTCATGACACAAAACAACAGACAAGAGAGTCTTTGTTAGGAGGACAACGCCGGAAAAACACGCTACAACAACAAATTTCATGAGAAAGAACATTGACAGACAAAACAAACAAACAAACAAACAAACAAACAAACAAACAAACAAACAAACAAACAAACAAACAAACAAACAAACAAACAAACAAACAAACAAACAAACAAACAAAATACTTAAGGTATTTAAACACCTTAGAGTGCACGCCATATTAGTGTGAAACAATCCTTAAATATTTAGTGCTAGATAAGATTTAGTTATGCATTAACTAAGAGTTCACCGAGGCACAAACAAAAACAGTTTCTATTTCAATTCCTTTGTGGTATTGTGTTTATGCTTCGTTGAATTCTTATTCAGGTAGTTCGGGATCCACACTTCCCGCCGATAGAATTTTCTAAAACCTTTTCTAAATAAGGACTGACACATATAAAAAACAGAAATGAAATAAAAAATAGGGGTCACCGTGCTTGTTTCGGAACTGTGGGGGTGGTAATAGGCCCATTTTTGCCCCATTTCAACTAAAAGAAGTAACATCAAATTTGTTGAAAATAATATTCTTGCGAACAAATTTGAAAGTTTTTCACAAATCTGCTATAAGAGTCTGACAAAATGCTCCCTTCGCTATAGTTCTCATGAATTTACTCGTTGGAAAAGACATCGACTGAGATATTTTACGGAGATTTAAGAGAAGAGCTTCATTAATTTTTTTTACACTTTACCACAAAAAAGTCAAAATTACCATGTTTTAGTCTCGAAGACCATATATTTTTTATTTCACAATTTTAAAGCTGGGTTTATGCCAATTATAAAAATTGAAAAATAATTGGGTGTCACCGTGCTAATTTTGGAGCTATAAGCAAAAAACGAGCGGAAAAGAAGATGATTTCAATGTTTAGGACGCGCGGGAATGGATACTAGTTGCTTTTGAGGCCCGTATACAATGCTATGATATTATTTTTTTAAAAAAAGTTCAGGAATGACCATATCTTGGCTCTAACAAAAATTTCTTTTTCATCGCACGAGAAATTTTATTTGATTTCACATGCGCGAGCAGGATGCGCAGTAGCAAGGGTCCCGAACTACCTTAAGTGGATAACTTGATCTTATCTAGCACTAAAAAGTTAAAAATTGTTTCACACTAATGTGGCGTGCGCTCTACAATGTGAGTTCCATCACTAACGCAGTTTACACTGCTAGTCCAATATTGTTTTTAGATAGTACCTTATGGTGACCTTGTGCATATAAAAAATTATGAAAAGCAGGTCCCTTGCTGCTCTGTAGATCGATATAGTCCCATAACGACTTGCCAGTCTTGGACTCTGCTTCTTCAGTCATCCAGCCAGCCTCATATCGCTCGTGTTCGGAGTCGAGCAAAAACGTTCTGAATCTCATTGAGACGTGATGGTACGCGATGGTGCAGAGGAAATGATCGTTGAATTCGAAAGACAGAGGAAACTGGTGCATTAACTGGAATGTAACGAAAAATATAGTCTTGTTATTATTATCTGTGGATGATGATGGTGATGATAATGATGGTGATGTTGATGATGATGATGGTGGTGATAATAATGGTGGTGGTGATGATGATGATGATGGTGATGATGATTATGGTGGTGATGGTGGTGATGATAATGATGGTGATGTTGATGATGCTGTTGATAATGATAATGATGATGATGACGGTGGTGCTGGTGATAATGATAATGATGGTGGTGGCGGTAATGATGATGGTAATGATTATGATGGTGATGATGATTATGAAGGTAGTGATGATGACGGTGGTGCTGGTGACGATGATAATGATGATGGTGGTGCTGGTGACGATGGTGAAGATAACAGTGATGACGTTGACGAGGATAGTGATGATAACGATGCCAATGACTAAGACAATGATAGCGATGATATTAAAGATAACGATAACAACGCAAAACTCCACGCAACTCACCTGATGTACAGCGTCAAGAAACTGTAGAAAGATCGGAGTAAACGCGTTCTGTCTTTGAGCTGAAGCAACCTGATTACATCGGTGAAGAAAACGATGTCCAAAGCTTAGCCATTCTTTCTCGATGAGTATCTTGAAACCTTCCATCGTACGATAAAATGGGTCAAGGCATATTTCAGCCAGAGATACGACCTGATAAACCACACAATGATATGACTAGTTATGAAACAACGCTATCACAACCAAACGTTACCGCTTTTCTCCGTGTTATGTTAACTCAGACACTCGACCGCTTGCCATTTTTTTTACTCCTGTCAATCAAAGCTCCGACTACCACCCGAATGAAAACTAACCAATCATGATTCATCTTGATAAAGTTCGTACAAACGTCGGTAGAAGTTGGAGGATTTAGACGGAGTTTTGATTGACCGGAGCAAAGACACCAAATGGCTATAAGCCTTATAGAGTGTTTGAGTTAAATCATGAAATCATTTTGAGTCGGACAGAACATTCATAAGATTGAAAAACTTCAGTAAGGTGAAAATGATGGTGCTGATAGTTCTATTGGGAAATCTCTTCCAAGCAGAGTACCCCCCAAAAAAACTTTATATCAATTTCTTGGCAATGATTTACCTGTGACGTCACGTCCCAGCCATCTTCAAAACACACCATTACAGAAGACCCTTGGATATCAATAAGATCAACAAGGGCATTGGACACGTTAAGGACTGCTGACAACTGAAAGATAAAAATAAATAATTAACAAATTACAGTTCGAGCCGTTTTCGGAGAGGGAAATAGTACTGTATCGTATCGTAGCGGTATCGCAACCATACCGTTTCCTACTCATGCGAAAACGACTCTTATAATTGGGTTAGAGTCGTTTTCGTATGAGTGGTAAACAGTACTGTATCGTATCGTAACCGTAGTTTATAGAGTCGTTTTCGTATGAGTGGGAAACGGTACTGTATCGTATCGTAGGCGTAGTTTCTAAGGAAACATTCGAATCATCCACCGTATCGTAGCGGTATCGTAACCGTAAAGTTTCCAACGCCACATTCAATATTACTACTAATTAACAGTATCTATCATCATCATCATCACCATTGTTATCACCATCACCATTACCACCATCATCATCATCATCATCACCATCACCACCATCATCATCATCACTACCACCACCACTATCATCATCATCATCATCATCATTACCATCATTTTACCTGGTGTAGCCACTCTGATTCATCTATTTGTTTAAAGAAACTCTCCGTTGTGTCCTGACTTGGACAACAAGCTCGTTGAAACTTTTTAAAACAAGCTCTGACTGCACGAACATCTGGCAACTAGAGAAACAAAAGTATGGTTAAAATATTTATGTACCTTAGTGGGTAATAACATCTTGGACAAAACACTTTTGCTGGCATATTCAGTAATTTGTAGACATTTTGAGCCCCTGTGACACATCAAAACTGTGTTTCAAGTAATTTTGTCCAAGATAGTAGGATAGATTGGTTAGTGGAATCTTGTTTCAGATGACAGACTTACGATTTTGGAATGAAATTGACTCCCAGGGATGTGAATCTAAGTTTCACTCCCATTCACCATTCTCCTATGGTCCCCTTAATAGTATAAGCTGGCTATCAAATATATCAACAATACAGAAAAGACTTTGGGAAGAAACTATGCTTACCTCAACTGGAACAAATTCAACCTTGGAAAATGATTCTTCTTTGATATTCTAACATAGGAATGAAAAATACTTAATTTAAGGACTCTGTGTTCGTGATTGTGGTGTAGAGTTGCCATTATCAAGATGGAGATAAATGCCGAATGGTATAGTGTGATATAATGATGACACCAAATACTACTGCGATAACTAAAACAAGACTGTTTGAATGTATATTTCTCAAGCAGACATGTGTTGGTCTACTCAAGGGTAAGAACACTCGTTTTCTCTGCCTCCAATTGTTACACTCTTGACACACAACAACAGACAAGAGAGTCTTTGATAGGAGGACAAATTAGTATCAATTGATAGATTGTTGTCCCTCCCCTCCCTACATGCCCAAATACTACTGTTCCACCTACCCTTAGGTTTTGTTTGTTTCCTAATACATATAAAACAGCTGGTTTCTAATTGGTCCAATAACTGACCATACCTCCCTTCCCTATGTACAAAAATACTACTGCCCCCCCCCCCCACCCTTAGGTTTTGCTTGTCTCTTAATACATATAAAACAGCTGGTTCCTAGTTGGTTCAATATCTGACCATACCTCCCCTCCCTAAGTAATAAAATACTACTATCCCACCTACCCTTAGGTGTTGCTTGTCTCCTAATACATATAAAACAGCTGGTTCCCAACCCTTTCTCTTTAGTGTATGGTCAAGTAATTGGCCAGCGTCAAGATCATCTGAAGGGATGCTAGATACTAAAGGGTTGAGTATCACACCATGGTGAAGAGAGTTGGCTCTTGCTACACTTTTGTTCTTGGAGAGTGGTGTAGCTGAAACTATAATATAGAAAACAAATGATAATTTTGTTAATTAGTTTTTTTTTCCACGTTTTATTTATATAGCCAAGCTTTCGCGCTAATCGCGCATCTAAAACGTGGAAAAAACAACTAATTGACTATATAAAGATGCCCATGTACCAACCAATTTTAGACATTGATAATTTTGTCGTTTTAAAAGAACCTTCACAGCCAGAATTCTTCGCGGCCCTGTGGTCTATCATATGTTTACAGCGGCCATTTTCGAGGTGACCAGAAATGGTCGCTAGAGAATTAAAATATCTTCTCAATTTTCCACATTGTCTCACTCACACCATACAAGTGAATTCTTTGGAGTTCCGTATTGGTTATTGATTGATTTTTGAAAATAGTTTGTATCGATTTGTTTATTTTACTCCTATGTAAGCAATAACAGAGACAGGCAAAGTCTTGTGGCTGAGACGGCTCCTTTGACAAGTATCACTTCAAGACACAATGATTCGCTTTCACTACACATCATTGTTTCCTACGCCTCTCTCAACATCCTGCGTGTTTTGATCAGAGTATCAAATACGGAAAACTATTTTTGATTTGTTAAATTAAAAAAAAAAAAAAAGAAAATTCAAAGAATCTCTTATGAACTTACCAACAGCCCCAAATAACTTCTCCTGTTCAAGTGATGATGATGGAATCGACTGGCCGCCTGAAGTAGTACCAATACCAGATCTTAAAAGTGACGCCATACTACTCCTCTCAATCCCACCAGCCCGTAGTAGTGTAGCTTTGTTCTTACTGTGTCTCCAGACAGCTACGGGGAAACGACTTTGACGGTGATTCTTGGCTACTCGTAGCACTGTATCATCTGATATTGACTGGGGGACTACTAGTACAGAGGGGTAACTATAAAGATGATAGATTATTAGTATCAGCGATAATAATGATGGTAGTGGGAGTGGTGATGGTGATGATAGAGATGATGATGATGGTGGTAGTGATTGTTATGATAATGGTGATAATAGAGGAGGTAGTAATGACAATGGTGGTAGTCATTATGACGCTGGTGATGTTAGTGGTAGTAATAATGATGATGGTGATGATGATGGTGATGATTGTGATGGTGATGTTGAAAGTGATGATGGTGGCGTTGGTGACAGAAGATTATCACAGTTATGAGAGTGAAATAGATCAAGTCATTAAATTTGCCACATTGTAAATTACTTACCTCCGACAGACTGTATATGTATAATTAACCATAGATAATCTCCATGGACCACCGCCTGGTCCTCTGGACACACTACCAAAACCAAGTCTGGAATAATCCTGACAACATGGACTGCTGTTCAACTTATCAACACCTGGAATGGAATTGTATTGAGTTGCTTTTGTAGTCCATGTCTTGTTTCATGACCAAACAAAACAAAAAAGTAGCAGCATATTTTATGTTGGAGGCTATATTGTATAATTATGGCTAGAATTGTAGAGAAAATTGCTCATCAAACAAATCATGAAAACATGCTTTTGCTTCATTAGAAAACTGACCCTTTCTCCACTTTAAATCAATGCTGAAATGCTGAAATGTTCTTGAGTGAAGGAGATGGGGAAAACTGTTTTTATAGCTCTTGTTTGCAGCGATAGGTCAGAGAACCAGATATTTCACAAAAGTTGTCAACAAGTTTGATTGATGAATTTCGATTTATTGTAACTGCTAGCTGAATCCTCATGTAGTTTGGCTATTAGGCCACAATATGATGATTTAACTGATTGATTGATTGATTGACTGACTGATTGATTGATTGATTGAGTGCTTGATTGAGTGTTTGATTGATTGATTGATTGACTGATTGATTGTTTGATTGACTGATTGATGGATTGACTGATTGATTGAATGATTGATTGACTGATTGAATGATTGACTGATTGTTTGACTACTGATTGATTGACTATTGATTGATTGATTGATTGATTGATATTAGCTATTTACCTTGTATATCAGAAGTTGAGACTTTGACAGGAATGTCATTTACATCAACAACACTTTCATCAGTCATTGATCCACTAGGTGAAGCAGACCTGGCCCTTGAATTTTCTATTTTGTACTTCTTACGTCTTGCTGAGCCTGAATATAGATGGAACATTGATGATGATGAAACTGATTATGATTATGATGGTGACAATGACTGGTCACACATTCATGGTTTCAATATGAGGATTGATGATGATGATGATGTTGATAGTGACTGATGATGTTGATAATGATACCAATTAAAATGATGCTAACAATCATGTCAAACATCCCAATGATCAAACATTCATGGTTTCAATATTGAATCATTCACTGAATTGGTAGACAATCACTAAACGAGGCCAGTCAGTAGTCTAGACATGCTGTTCATCCTTAAAACACTACCAATCTGCAATAACTGACCAGCATTGTTTCCGTAATCTGCTTGCCGTATACCATATTCCGATTTGGTAAATTCACAACCAAACACACACCAGTGCACACAAACCTTTTAAATGTGAGATACTGCCCTTCCTGGACGAAGAAGTCAAATCTTGAAATCTTTTTCTTGTTTTTCGAAGTGTCCCCTGTCTGTCCATTTGCTTTCGAATAACTTGTGTCTCTGTCCTTGCCAAACCTTTACCAATGAATGCAAAGCTACTGAATACAGTCTGTGGTGCTTGTATGGCATGCAGACGTTTACGAAACATCTCTACTGTGTCTGAACCAACCTCCTCATCATAGGCAAGCTTCATCATCTGAATAGACAACATGAAATGCTCTTAGGATATTAGATGGAAGCAAAAACCATTTAAGTGTTTAATGTAAACATTTGGATCTTTGTTTGGACGTTTTTTTTTACTCGTGTTTGGAAGTTTTTACTTGTGTTTTCAAGATCAGACATTTTTTTATTCGTAAACCAATGAAAAGTCTCTTGAGATGGCTCCGCCCCTAGAAACGCTTGACATCTCAGATAACAACGGAAGATTTAAATTGTCCAAAGAAACCATCAAAATGTTCTCATTAAACACTTAAAACGGTTTTTGCTGTAGTGAAAATGAGTACACAACAGGATCAAATGCATTGAACTATCAAAGCTTGAACAGTGTTCATTATGAACAACAATACATGTGCAAAAGTTAAGCAATGAAATGCAAAAGAATGTATTGAAAGTGTCAGAATATTGGATGGAAGTGGGCAAGCAATATCTGGTAGGTCTGTATTGTTTTTTACCTGGAAAGTACTTGATCGTAACTGAATACAGTCGTGTAGCCATTGTTCCAAGTGCTCCATGTACGTAACATTGATCTTCTTCTCTCGTATAATAGATCCAACTGGAAAACTTCTTGTAACTATCATCTCTGAAGCTACAACACGATAACATAGTTCTATGTTTAATTCATTCATTTTATTCACCAACTTTCAAATCACCATTATTTTTACAATACACCTATCTTTGTCAGTATCCTTTAACCACCATCATCACTATTATCATTACTGGTATCATCATGGCCATCATCATCTCAAGGCGTGAAAAAGGTGATGAAATAACTATTATGTGATGAGAAGGATTGGGAATTATTGAGAGGTGTCATCATCACTATCACCATTACCACCATCACCACCATCAACACCATCATCACAATCATAATTGTCATCATCATCATCATCATCATCATCATCATCATCACTTACCATACTGATCTACAGGAGTCCCCTTGAAAATCACTCTATAATTAGTGAGAAAGACTGCCCCTTCAGAAGGTATCAAACACGGCCCCCCCGCTTCACCACTACGGCCCAACTCTCTGCCATCAGCAAGTAGATAGCACCTCAACCCATCGCATAACATCTCCTCCCCAGTTAATAAAGCTGGTCTCATAATCTTGATCTAGTTGCAAATGGACAGACAGACAGACAGTCACTTGGGGGTATTGGGTAGACACACGCCCGTCAGCACTCCTGACCAATAAAATCAACCAAAAATCCACAATCAAATTGAGAGGGTAAACCGGGACAGAAAATAGACTTATTAACACTTTGAGAAAGAAGACAGAACTAACAGACGCATCCAATAAGAGATATCATGTCTGAGCTTTCAATGGACATTTATTTCATTTCAAATATCATCCAAGTGACAGAAGAGTACTACATTTTGTAATAAAAACATGGGTGATTTACTGGGAAATACACCGCTCATCAATTACATATGCAACTACTTCTGGTAGTGACATATGAAAAAAACTTAACAAAAGAGAAAAATTGTGATAATTAATTCTTGTTGAATATACATTTGATGGTTTTCAACCATTCCCAGGAGAGTGAGTGGAACAAAAGAGTCAACCAGTCATGTTGGTGGTTTTCTTTGTCCACCAGCATGGCTGCCATGTCTTTTGTTTAATGGTTGAAAACCATCTATATAAAGAAAATTACATGTTGGTTTGAAGATTTGAAGTGTATCTTCAAGTTGCAATGAAATATTTCACATCTTTGCTGTGTCCACTTGTAAAACATTTGTGAAACTTAAAGATATTCTTTATGTATTGACCCAAATGTGTCACTTGAATGATTATTGAAACAAAAGAATTTTTATAACTGGCTCTGGTATAATATCGGCAATTCAGGTTGTTTTGGAAATTTCCGAAAGATGTTTGGATTGTTAAATGCTCTAGGAGAAATGTATCAAAATGAAAATTACATGTGTTTAAGTTTGGGATTTGGAGTACAATTAACCAAAGTGAGTTTTTTCCTCTTTTAAAAGTGACAAACACATGCAACAGAGAACATAAGTTTAGATTTTTCATTGTCAAAGACAGGCATGCTGACACTCTACTAGAAGAAAGAGCTTCCATATTATTCAGATATTAAACAAGGTAATTACTTTTGATTACGTTGACATTCAAAAGCTATTACTTAAAAAGATTACAGTGAAATTCAGAAAAAGGCCTTGGAGATGAGGAGCTGTTAGCAGAAGAGTTGATTTTATTGGTCAGAGGAGTTAGCATCCATCAATTCAGTTAGCAGTCACCAAAGATCCAATTTAAAGTATCAGTTCAACATTCAATGTTTGGCCCTAGTGGGACATGGGAGGACCACACTAGTGTCAACGTTTGTCTCCCAGAGGTCAGTCCCTGATATCAAATCCCCTTTCCTTGAGTTAGAATAGGGCAATGCAGTCAAATATCCCTGCCCAAAAAATCTATATCAGATTTCATTCCTAACCAAGAGGGACATATTTGTTGTAAATCCACTGAGTGTGCCCCACCCCACCTCCCCTGGGGCTGCATATTAACTGGTGCAAGTTCATCATTGAAAGTATGCCCCACCCTACCTCCCCTGGGGCTGCATAATAACTGGTGCAAGTTCATCATTGAAAGTATGCCCCACCCTACCTCCCCTGGGGCTGCATATTAGATTGTGCAAGTTCATCAGTGAAATTTATATATATTTTGGATTAAGAATATTATTGTTATAATTACTAATAAATAGAGCATACAAGCAGACATTAAAGTCTGGTTCACACTTATGCAATAAGCATCAGCAAAAAAAAAAAAAAAAAAAAAAAGGGGGGGGGGGGGGGGGAAAGACAAATGAGCAAAGTAAAGTGTGTGACACCAGACTGATGCTTATGCTTATTTCACTTTGGCACATGCATTTAGCATTTTTTGCTCTTATGATCATGTTTATTTCACTGGGGAACCAGACTTGATTGATAGCTGTCAATGCAAAATAGATATACCATGCAAATTCATCAGATATTATGAGATGTTTTTTTGTACCTTTCTTTGGGGTGCTAGACGTCGGTACTGATCCCAAACTGGTTCTAAAGATTCTATATGCATTGCCACCACACCTGAAATACAAATGTTGTTTTTAAAAAAATATATTAATTTAGTTAATGCATCATTTTGATTAATTGATTGACTGATTGATTGATTGATTGATTGACTGACTGATTGACTGACTGATTGATTGAAAGACTGATTGATTGTTAGATTGACTGACTGACTGATTGATTGATTGACTGTCTGACTGATTGATTGACTGATTGATTGGTGAGTTGGTTGGTTGATTGATGGATTGAGTAGACTGTTGATAGGTCAATTGTAACACAGTATAAGTTGTTAATTGATTGATTGACAGCATCTAACCTGGTATCATTGCATATAGAGATTTCATATGTTCGGTTCTTATTCCAGCCTCTGTTCCAACTCTATCTACAAATCTGATAACAAACTTAGACACATTATCTGCAATCGATTCTTCATCATCGTCAAGGTAACTATATTCAAAACCACTCTCTGCAACACTGTTTGACGATTCACCAGCATTTTCTAAACAAAAACAAAAAATGATTCCACAATACAGTCAGCTATTTCTATTCAGCAAATTTCAAGAATAAAAAGCATACAGTATGGAAGTACATCAATGCTGCAAAGACACCTTTTTTAACAATATCAAATTATTTTACACAAAACTTACATAATTTCTTTCTTTCTTTCTTTTTTTTTTTTTTATCATTTATTTCTTAATGTGTATTTTTGTGCTTTTTATATATATGTGACATAAATATTGAAACATTGAGAATCATTTAAAGAAAATAGTTTATAACCATTACTTTGTATAATATTTACACATAGCTTAGATAATATTTTTTATTTTATTTTTGTAATATATATGTAAATAAGCATCTTATGTAAAGCGCTTTAGAATAGTGCATATAAAGCACTATAGAAATACAATTTATTATTTATTTATCACTTGGATTGAGCTCCTGAAATATGTTTAAAAAAAACATGATGTCCGTCAAGAGAACAAAACCAGGAGAACAATTATTATTAATGATTTGATTCCACATAAATTAGCTAGAACATTACACAGGAAGGAGAATGACAGTTTTGGGAGTGTGCTTTGGGAGTGCGCTTTGGGAGAAAACTTTGGGAACATGCTGAAGGAGGAATATTCCTTGTATGTCCAAGGCCCATCCCTTGACTGAGCTGGATTGAAAACATTGAGGATTGTGAATTATTCTTACCACCATTTAATGTCCCCCCCTCGGTGTATACGCCACTAACTGAGCCTTCACGGCCTGCTATTGAACCTGTATATCAAACAATGATAGAGGAGTTCATTGAATGAATGAATGGATGAAAAAATGAATGAATGAATGAATGAAAGAATGAATGAATAACTGAATGGAGAAATGAAGAAATGAATGAATGAATGAATGAATGAATGAATGAATAACTGAATGGAGAAATGAATGAATGAATGAATGAATGAATGAATGAAAAAACAAATGGATGGGTGGATGGACGATTGAATGAATGTATGAATGAATGAATGATTGAATGAATAAATGGATGGATGATAGAGGAGTTTATTCATTTGTTGATAAGTAAATAAACAGAGATTTGACTACATGATGGCAATGGATACATAATTATACGAATAAATGAGACAGATGAATAATAATCATGAATGAATGAAATTGAATCAATGGACTAATGGACAGATGAATTTATTGACAAATTGATAGATTGATGAATGAATGAATAGATGGATGAATAAATTAATAAATGGGTGAATGAATGAATGGATGAAAAAATGGAAGAATGAATGAATGAATGGATGGATGGATGGGTGGATGGACGATTGAATAAATGAATGAATGAATGATTGAATGAATAAATGGATGGATGAATACATGCATGAATGAATGAATAAATAAATGAATAGATGAATGAATGAATGAATGAATGAATGAATGAAAGAAAGAATGAATTAATGATAAATGGATAAAAATACACATGGCCCAATCATTCACCTGTTGGTAGCTGTGATTGGTTGTTCTTTTTAGAATGCATCATGGTACAAGCATTCAGCGGTATTCTCATGTACACCATTCTATTTGCATAATGAATAGCTTGACTGTAAACTATACTCTCTTCACTGGATATTAAATTTTTACGCTCTTTTTGGGGCATGGTTGGCCATTTCTTCAACTGTAACAATATAGATTTTATCATTAGTTAAGTGATAATAATAATCACCACTATCATCATCATTATCATCATCATTATTATCATCATTATCATCATCATTATTATCAGCAGCATCATCACTATCATCATCATTATTATCATCATTATCATCATCATTATTATCAGCATCATCATCACTATCATCATCATTATCACTATCATCATCATTATCATCAACATTATTATCAGCATCATTATCAGCATCATTATCACTATCATCATCATCATCATCACTATCATTACCATTACCACCATTATCACCACCATGAACACCATCACCATTACTATCACCAACATCATCACAATCATAACTATCATCACTACCACCATCATCACCATCACCATCATTCTCACCTGCTCAGCAGCTATATCCAGTGCACTCGGTGGAGGCTTACCAGCTGCTGTTTTCCCTGTCGCCTTCACAGTAGATTTAGACTCTGTTTCGGTATCACTGGAACCTGATCCCTCCCCCCGTGAGAAACTTCTGTGTTTCATTGATGGTGTTAAGCTACTTCTTGACGACCTGTTTTCTATTGGTTTCTCGAGCGCATCTTCCTCGTTTGCTCTTGGTGCTTCTTCAACAATGTATAACTGTTTGATTTGTGTCTGGACATCCATGTAGAAGGCTTCTTCCCAGAACTGTTGCTTTTCCCAGATAGGATGGTCTTGCACACAGGTGTAGGCAAACTGCATGCAGCCAGTGGCAAGTTTCTGAAAAAGATAATTAGAAAAAACAAGGATATATGTGGGTTACTTTTAGACTATAATGAGCTCAAGCATGAGAACAAATTGATAGGCACATAGCCTAAAATAATAGGGTTAAATGTAATTCAAACAAAGTTAAACTTGAGGCACACATGGCCTTACCCTGCAGAATATTGCAGTCAGTGGCAGCAAAGCTGCAGCTACTTGTGTGTTATCCATACTTGCATCATCCTAGAAGTAAAAATGGTGTAAGCATTATCAGTGGTAATTGTATAAGAAACTGCACTATCTCGAGTAAAATAAAAACTCATTCTATATGTATGTAATGACGTATCAGTTATAAACTAATAATGATCTTCAACATACTTTACATGTAAATATAAAATATTCAAGCTACCTATCTAGTCTCACTTTATAGTTATTATAGGTACCTTGTACTTGGAAAAATGTTTTAACTTCTTTCGTGATAAATTGTAAATTATAGTTTTCTTATACAAGTACCAAAAGATAAGATTGATTGATTGATTGATTGATTAATGTAATTCAATGTAATGTAATGTGATGTGATGTGATGTGATGTGATGTCATAAACTGCTTATATAGCACATTACTAATAACCTGGAGCTCACCTGTAATGCACTATTCATTAATCTGACTATAAGATCAAACTGATCATGTTCAAGTACAGATCTATTCTGCTTTGCTCTTAAAGATAATTCATGACACAAAGCCATTTGAGCTCCTTTGGATTTGAGTGAACGGAGAACAGATTGTAGACCCTGGCATAAAAAAGGAAAATATTAAAGTGAAAACATGAATGAATATTAAAATTAATAGAAGGAAGAAGGAAGGAAGGAAGGAAGGAAGGAAGGAAGGAAGGAAGGAAGGAAGGAAGGAAGGAAGGAAGGAAGGAAGGGAGGGAGGGAGGGAGGAGGGAAAGAAGTAATGGAGGAAGGAAGGAGGGCAGGAAGGAAAGAGCAAGAAAGGGAAAAGGGAAGGAATAATTATATAAACATTCATTCCAACCTTTGATCTAATATAATCAATTAAATTTTCAAATAATCTATAATATTATGCATCTTACCAATCTGGCCTCTGATATTTTATTGTCAAATATAAATGCCACACAGTCCTTTAATACTTCCAATTTCCTTGAGTGTATGTACATGTAATGTTGCTGTCGTCCATAGGTAGTACTTCCACATGGGACTATTTGTTTATCAGGCTCATGAACTTGGAAATGTTCAACATTTGCTGCCTCTTCTTTAATGAATTGATTTATTATTCCGGCATCCAGCTGTGGGAAGAGCAGCTTTCGGGAATTTTCGAGGTCATCTTCGTTGAGGCTTGTTTGTATTTGGTTCTCAGTTTGGCCTAATGGTTCCTGTTGTTAAAAGAAATTAATAGATTAGCCTTGGAATCTTAAAATGAAAAACAAAACATGTTACTATGAACTTATAAATAATTGATTAGACTACATGCCATAACAGATGAAGAAGAACTATTGAGTATGTGGAAGCTTGAATTGGAAGAATGAAGAGTTAGTGAATGATTGAATGAATGAATGAATGAATGAATGGATAAATGAACGAAATGACCGATGAATGAAAGAATGGATAATAAATAAATGAATAAATGAATGAATGTAAGAATGAATGAATGAACGAACAAATGAATGAACGAATGAATGAATGAATGGATTGATGGATAGTTGAATGGACAGATGGATGGATGATGGACAAATGGATGGATGAATGTGTAAATAAATGGATGGAAATTGGATGAAAGGATAAACAAATAAAAAAATGAGTTTGAAGGAATCAATAGTTGGAGCTAAAAAGTAAACTTACATTTTCAAATAATTTTCCAGCTATATGCTGAATGTTGGCCACAATATCAGCATCAACATTGTACTCATGTGATAATATCTCATCTATCTCTGAACATAGCTACGAAAAAACATTTATAGTCACACACAATGTAATATAAACTTATTAAATTCCTTTTCACCACTAAAATTTTAAAATCATCATTACCATCATCATCATCAATACCATCACCATCATCATCATCAGAGCCACAACCATCACCACCATCACCACCATCACTACTACCATTATCATCATCATCATCATTACCATCACTTTTATCACCATGATTACCATCATCATCACCACCATCATTACCATCATCATCATCAATACCATCACCATCATCATCATCAGAGCAACAACCATCATCACCATCATCATTACTATTATTACCATTGCTATGGTTACCTGGTCAAACAGGTCACATGACCTATATGGTGGGCCTCTTGTTGCTACAAATGCTGAATAACCAATACTGTCCAATACCTACAACAAAAACATTGAATGGTAAAAAAAACATAATCTAATCATCAGTATATAAATCAACAATCATAACATATAATAATGATATATTACTCCGATGAAGGACTAACATCAGTTTTGCCTTCTTCATTCTTTGGTGTAAAACTTATCTAGATATTTTACAACAATAATCATATCAGTCATGCTTACTTTAGAAAGATAGTCATCGCCAATCATTCCCCGATACTCAAGAAATCTGGCCTAGAAATGCAACAAAGGATTCATAAAACATTGTGACTGTAATATCAATCAACACATTGTTCACCTATGGTCTGTACTCGTAAACCTGTCATAATTTAGTTGTTTTGATAATTAACTATGTAAATTTGAAGTAAAAGATAACAATGATTGATGGATCGATTGATGGACTGATTGATTGTTTGATTGAGTGAGTGATTAGTGAATTGATTGATGGACTGATTGAGTGATTGTTTGATTGATTGTTTGATTGATGGATTGATTGATTGAATGATTGATTCATTGATTGAGTGATTGTTTGATTGAGTGATTGATTGATGGATGGTGGGTGGATGGATGGATCATTTGTGATCATGCAAAAATGAAAGTGATGTATTTTTGTGCGCATAATATAAAAACTAAGTAAAGGAACAATAATTAGAACTTACCTTATTAAATGTGATCACAGGTCTGGGGTGTATTCTAATCAGAGTTAAACATGATCTATAACCAGTGAAGGTTCTTGCATTGAGTCTTATAAACACAGATCTGATTTCTTTGTCCTGAGGTTAATAAAACGAGGTTTAATTACAGAGAAGAGAAGAGAAGAGAAGAGAAGAGAAGAGAAGAGAAGAGAAGAGAAGAGAAGAGAAGAGAAGAGAAGAGAAGAGAAGAGAAGAGAAGAGAAGAGAAGAGAAGAGAAGAGATTCTTACCAGCAGTGTTGGGTGTGACGGTGATACAGGTGGTTGGAAGACATAATCAGAGTTAACCAACTGTGGATTCATTATCTAAGAAATACAAATATAAACATAATATTTCCAAATTATGATGAATCAACAAGACAATGTGAATTAATTGTAGCTACTCAACATATCTGAATGCTATCCAAATGAAGATGGATGAACAACAAGTTCAGTAATAAAAGATATTATTATATGACCGGGAATTTTGGAGTCTGGACACTAGCAAATGGAGCAATATGATTGGTTATACGCGCTTCCCGACCGGTTAATATCCCCCTGTATTAAGACCGCAACCGATCGACTGAGTAGCTGGCCTTTTCACCATAGAACAGCTGATTGTTTTTTACATTTTCAAAACATTTTCATGGGAGAAGAGGTCGTTGATGACAATAAAGACCACAGAAAATCCCATTCGATGTGTTTTTTATCGTTATTATTATTTTTTACCGCAACTAGTTTTTTGTTTACTCTCAAAAAAGTCCTGTTCAATACAATCTATCGTCCGAACTTCACAATAAATCGCACAATTTGCACAGAAATATCCAGCTTAAGTCGAAAATGCCTATAACACAAAAAGATCCTTCGTTCTGTAAGCTTTCTTTCTTTCTTTGTTGAGAATTTGATGTTAGAGTGTAAAAAATAGATCCAAAGCCGCCACAAAACGACTGCAAGTAATCGCTAAATCCAAACTCGTAAAACTAGACCAAAACGATCTCATTTCGAAAAAAACACAAGTTTAAATTATTACTGGTAATTGATAATCGAGAATAGATAGAAATGGCATTCATAAAGTTGATTTTTTTGGTTATTTATTGCGAGAAAACAACGAACAAACAAGTTTGCTTGATCAAAACTATGCCAAACTCAAGGTTTGGGCTTTTCCGACGAAAACGAACAAAAACTACCAACAGAAACGATTTGTCAAATCATGAAAACATTTATTGCATTAAGCTACTTACATTTTCTTAATTTCCATTGATAATTTGTCCATTTACACATTTTTTCTTGAGAAAAACGTTTTGTTAACTTTCGCACATCGTCCGGCTCCAGCATCGACTGACAGCATTTTCAAGGGTTTGTCAAGGTTTTCAGCCAATCACCGCGCGAAAAATATCGTGATTGATTGATGGATTTTAGTTTTTTTGAAGAAAAAAAATTTGTTGTAGTTTTTTAATTAAAAAAGGTCATATAATAAATGTCTTATTAACCGAGCTTGGTCGGTCTGTACAGGAGAATCTTGACCTCGGTCGGGTACAGACCTCACTGCGTTCGGTCTGTACTTTTCGACCTCGGTCAAGATTCTCCTGTACAGACCTCCCGCTCGGTTAATAAGATCTAAATACTAAAAATAATACTTTAGACTAATAAAGATAAAACAAATTCATGAAAGAAAAATCTAATTTATTTTGTTAAAAATTATTTACCAGGTTTAATTCTCGTCTTGTTGAGCTCAAATAAGGTTCAGGTAATGTGGCTAAATGCACACTATCTGGTATAAAAACATGACCTCCATCGATGTCCACAAGTATCACATCAGACTATAGAACAATATTGACATGGTCAAAGAAGGTTGTTTAGATTGATGATGAGAATAATGGCAATGATGATGATACTAATGATATTATGGTTGCTTTGGTGATAGTGATAATAATGATGGTGGTGGTGATAATGATGGTAATGATAATAATGATGATGGTGGTAATAATGATGATAATGATAGTAACAATGATGGTGGTGGTGATAATGATGATAATGATAGTAACGATGATGGTGGTGGTGATAATGATGGTATTGATAATAACGATGATGGTGGTGGTGATAATGATGGTAATGATAATAACGATGATGGTGGTGATGATAATGATAATGATGGTAATAATAGTAATGATAATGATAGTAAAGATGATGGTGGTGATAGTGATAATGGAGATAATGACCACGATGATGATGATGATGTTGACAATGAGACGATATTAATTATAGCAATGAAATAGAAATGATGACTGTGATACCAATAGTGATGATGATGACTGTGATACCAATAGTGATAATGATGACTGTGATACCAATAGTGATAATGATGATGACTGTGATACCAATAGTGATGATGATGACTGTGATACCAATAGTGATGATGATGGTGATGACAATGGTGATGATGATGACTGTGATGACAATGGTGATGATGATGACTGTGATACCAATAGTGATGATGATGATGACTGTGATACCAATAGTGATGATGATGACTGTGATACCAATAGTGATGATGATGGTGATGACAATGGTGATGATGATGACTGTGATACCAATAGTGATGATGATGACTGTGATACCAATAGTGATAATGATGACTGTGATACCAATAGTGATGATGATGATGGTGATGACAATGGTGATGATGATGACTGTGATACCAATAGTGATGATGATGATGGTGATGACAATGGTGATGATGATGACTGTGATACCAATAGTGATGATGATGACTGTGATACCAATAGTGATGATGATGATGGTGATGACAATGGTGATAATGATGACTGTGATACCAATAGTGATGATGATGACTGTGATACCAATAGTGATGATGATGATGGTGATGACAATGGTGATGATGATGACTGTGATACCAATAGTGATGATGATGACTGTGATACCAATAGTGATAATGATGACTGTGATACCAATAGTGATGATGATGACTGTGATACCAATAGTGATGATGATGACTGTGATACCAATAGTGATAATGATGACTGTGATACCAATAGTGATAATGATGACTGTGATACCAATAGTGATGATGATGACTGTGATACCAATAGTGATAATGATGACTGTGATACCAATAGTGATGATGATGACTGTGATACCAATAGTGATGATGATGACTGTGATACCAATAGTGATGATGATGACTGTGATACCAATAGTGATGATGATGATGGTGATGACAATGGTGATGATGATGACTGTGATACCAATAGTGATGATGATGACTGTGATACCAATAGTGATGATGATGATGGTGATGACAATGGTGATGATGATGACTGTGATACCAATAGTGATAATGATGACTGTGATACCAATAGTGATGATGATGACTGTGATACCAATAGTGATAATGATGACTGTGATACCAATAGTGATGATGATGATGATGACAATGGTGATTCTTACCAAATCTGGGATATTATCTTTGTACGACTCGTGAACACCCATAATGAAAGGTGTGGGGGCACTCAAGAAATCCAGCAAAGCAGATGGGAGGATTGGAATATATACATAACTACAAATATAAAAATTAGGTAAACCTAATAGTGGAGCTCCGATTTAATGAAATGAATTATTTATTCAGTCATTCATTCTTTCATTTGTTCATTCATCCAGCAAAGCAGATAGGAGGATTGGAATATATACATAACTACAAATAAAACATTCAACATTTAAAATCGTCAAATCGACTTCTCAGAGTTGCAAATTCTATCTTATCATTTGTTTTGAAGATGATCAAACTGGATAAATCTCAGATCCAAAAATACAAACAAACATTTGTAAATGCAATGTTTAACACTTTGTCTAATATGCAACCCACACCAAACTTTGAGATTGTGTTAAATATGACATTATTATTACTATTATCTCCTGTGACTTATTTCATGATGGATGGAATCCAGGGACAACTTGCTGCCTTTGTAATTACATCTTCAAATGGTTAGAATTTCATGTCTTCTCGGATAAAGACATGAAACAGGAGCTGGTCCCAAGTGTCGTATGTTAGATAGGGTTACTACACCACATTTGTTAAATAACAACAACTACACTGGAAAAAATTACAAAAAACTAAGTGTGTTTATTTACCTGATTTTACAATATCCAAATAAATAAACAATGGAAAAAAGTCATTTATTTTGGAAAATCTCTGAAAAAATGCCTTTTTTCCATGTTAAGTTATTTGGATATTGCAAAATCAGGTAAATAAACACACTTGGTTTTTTGTAATTTTTTCCAGTGACTGCTGTTGCTCCTACTACTACTACTACTTGTGAAAGGCGTCAGGGTTTGTAATCAGACAGTACATACCTAAATTTAAGAGGATACATTAGAGCTAACATGGCCCTGGTTGCATTGGTAAGTTGAATATAACTACTTGATATAAACAGAATCTTGTTTTCTGTCATTGCAGCGCAGTACAGAGAGATCATATTCTGGATTCCTGAATAATAAATATCAAAGTATAAGTAAGAGAACGCATGTCAATTTATTATAGGGAAAAACACTCAATTTGTTCACTGGCACACTGGAATTATTCAGTCATTCATTCACTGACAATCTTTTCTTTATTCACTCATCTTGTAGAATCTATTCACTCATTCTTTCGTTCATTCATTTCCTAATTCCCTCTATTTCATCCCTTCATTCATTCATTCATTTATTCATTCATTCATTCATTTATCCATTCATTCATCCCTTCATTCATTCATTTATCCATTCATTCATCCCTTCATTCATTCATTTATCCATTCATTCATTCATTCATTCATTCATTTATCCATTCATTTGTTCATTAATTTCTATATTCATTCATTCATTTATTCATTAATTCACTAACTCTTTACTCATCTGTTCACTCAATCAGCCTCTTTTATTTTTATTCACTCATCCATTCATCTATTCATTTTCTTAAGCCTTTATCCATTGATTTATTAATCTGTTCATTTTCTTAAGCCTTTATCCACTGATTTATTAATCTGTTCATTTTCTTAAGCCTTTATCCATTGATTTATTCATCTGTTCATTTTCTTAAGCCTTTATCCACTGATTTATTCATCTGTTCATTTTCTTAAGCCTTTATCCATTGATTTATTCATCTGTTCATTTTCTTAAGTCTTTATCCATTGATTTATTCATCTGTTCATTTTCTTAAGTCTTTATCCACTGATTTATTCATCTGTTCATTTTCTTAAGTCTTTATCCATTGATTTATTCATCTGTTCATTTTCTTAAGCCTTTATCCACTGATTTATTTATCTGTTCATTCATCTATTCACAGGCTCATACATTTACATTTTCTAACTCATTCATCCATCCACTTACATACCTATTTGCTGAAACAAAGTTGCAACAGTGTGCTGTGTCACTGGTATTGTCTCTGTTACTGGTGGACATAGTGTCTGTCTGTCTCCTGCTCCAATAGAGAATGTCAACTTTGGCCCCCCAGGGGGTGGTACTTTGACAAATCCAAGAATTGACCCAACTAGTTTTTCAAGTAATGTATTGTTACCAGATAAGAATGACTGGTAGATAGTGGATAGACAATTCTGAAACAATTGGTAGAACAATAATGCTTGAGTTTTCCTCATAACTGGAAACAGGCTTTATATTATACATATTATAATTGTAAAATACACTTGACATGTGAAATGGGCGATAAACCTCCACTCGCATAAGGGTGCTTGGGATTTAACAAAATAACAATGACTGATGAGAAAAAAAATCAAATCAAAACAAACAACCAAAAATTGTTTTACAGCCCCTGAAAACTGCCCTGATGTTACTTGACACATACTGTCACATATTATATTTGATAACCAGGCCACTTTAGATTAAACTGTTTCGCTAGGAGTAAATTTGGAGGTTCAATCCCCAGGGGAACAAGCAGTGACATCAAAGTGAATTAAGGCAATTCCCTGTGCTATTAATATTATCACAACGATCATAATCTAACTACCATCAACAATCATCTGAGTAAAGTTATCCTACCTTGAGAACATCAAAGTATGTAACCCTGGAAACCAAGCATAAACATTTAGGTGCATAAATATCAAGTGATATCTCTTCGTTATTGACGGCAATTCCTGGTGTTCTCTCCTCTGTTCCAGTCCTAATTGATGATGTATCTGATAAACTTCCTGTCTTTGAGCCTGACAGAGTGCTCTTGCGAGATGTGTATGGCTCAAAGAAGCTGAAGCAAGCACAGTAACGATGATCACCATCGACATCGGTTAGCACTGCTACAAAGAAGGTTTGTGGTTTGGGGTAGAAGGATGTTTTCCAGCCATTTGGTTGGCAGAACTGAAATGAGACATGACAAAATTATAATCATTATCAAGAATAATTATTATTAGCAATGAAAAGAAAAAAAATTAGATAGAATTATCTTATTTACTATTAATTTACTTTCAATCTACATTATTTTATGGTTAACACTTCGGACTAGAATACCGAAGACGTGGGTTCAAATCCTGCCAAGGGCTTATGATATTTTTCTCTTAACATTTCTTTCATTACTACACACCGAACACATTCATAAATTACTACATTATTTTATATGTATAAGATCACTTTCTATCAGCTAATTTCAGGTTATTTTAATTTGTATAAAGATGTTGTAACATTATTTTAGTTTTGTCTTAAATTACAGTTTTTCCCTTTCTCTCTGCATATCAATTCTAATTAGATGGCGCACATGAACATATAAATATAGGGTATGCGCTCAATAAATATTAAATTATTATTATTATATTATTATTTAAATGGTTCACGGTCAAATAAAACATGTCAGGATCACTATAATCCAATTACAACATAAGATTATAATTTTATGACAATTAGATTATTCTTGACATTCCAGACTATGCTGTTATTTATATTAGACATGTATGTCATAGTTTAATGGCTTTTTCTTTTTAAGGATCACTGAAAATCCAGGTCAAAAGCTACAAATTGAATTTATCAAAATCAATTCAGGGTTGATGAAGCATTACTTGACTATTCTACAACTAACAAAGACCTATTCAAAATAAGAGACAAGTTATCACAAATGATTACATTTTGTGAATAAAATCAACCTTTGTCATAAGATTTACTTCCTTCATGGATTAAACCAACTAATTTTAAACAAAATACCAAGTTCAAGAGTATTGTAGTCACAACTGGTTGAAAAATATGTCTCAATGCAATCGCCCAGAGTTTTAAAATAGGTCTACATCCTACAACACTCCATTCAAATATCTGACAAATATAAACATTGCAATATCAAAGTGTCTTCAAATCAATACTTTCATTTAAAATATTCAGCAAAGAATATCTTAATTTCCATTCAAAATAAAAGTGTTGGTCTACATTAACATGACAAATAGAAGATATACATGTTAATTAAAACCATGCGAAATTGGAATTTGCAAATTGAGTCCACGAAAACGTGTACCGACATATTTTTTAAAACAATTAATACGACAATTTCAAACACTATTTCCCGAGTAGCAGTTAATTTCAAATGCAAATATTTTTAGTATTTTTTAGTATTGTTCATTATTTTCTTGAATCAGAAAAACAGATAGGCATTTCATTGGCTTTTAATTTCAGTTTTACTATGTCGACTACAAAGGTCTAAAAGCTAAAAGTCAACCATAGAAATGCAGTGTGAAGACGTCGACATCTCGACAAAAGCACTATACAAAATAAATTTTAATCACCGAATAGATAGTTACGTAGATAAATCGTTAGTACATAAATTCTGGAGTCTAGAAGACGAACAAAACCGTTTTTATCGTAAAAATGTAGTAAAAGAATGCAATGATATTTTGTAAAAGCCGCGATTCAACCGGATTCAACAATATGGCTTTGAGTTGGAAATCCAACAAGCCGACAAATTTCTTACCATTTCAATGCCTTCAGGAAAAGCCACATCTTTACGATCTGTTGAAGGAAATCTTTGCAGAACTTTGCCTTTGAATTCGTCACCTAAAAATGTGCAAAAGCAATTTGCTTTAGTGGTCAGTTCTAACACATTTTCACTTACAACATTGCACGACACTTTATCAAAATAAAGTTCCTATTCAGCAGGTAGTATATTTGGTGATATTACTCTTACCTAAGGCTGCATCCTTTTCGATGCCTACGACGGCAAAATAGTCGGCAAGACGGGACATTTCTTGAAGTATAGATTCATGTAGGAAGCAATACAACCTCACCTTCGGCCGCCATCTTGGATGCTGTTATACGCATGCTCAGCCAGGTGACTCGAGCCCATCCCTCGATACTCGAAGTTCTCGGGATTTTTACGGGACAGATGGTTTGACATATTTTTCATTTTTTTTTCATTTTATCAATGCACACACATTCAAAATTCATATAATTTATGACGTTTGTATATATTGTAGCATTTGAAACAGGTTTTTAAATTCTCAAAATTCAGTTCAATTAAAAAAGTAGGACTGATTTCAAATGTACTGAGTTATCAAATGTTTTCAAATCGGTTCACTCGAAGGATGCATGTTAAGAGTGTCAAAAAAGCACAAAGTGCTCATGGGCTGAGTGTCCACACTGTAACAGATCAGGTTTATGGGCTACAATCAAAGCAAAATCAAACAATTCAATAAGTTAACTATTTCTTTAATTTCAAATACACCAACTATAAACTCTAATGTCATTGTTGACACGTATACTGATGATAGTACGTAGAGCACAGTGTCCTGGTGCCTAGTCCCGGCTCTTAAGAGGTTTGCTACTACGGCTCTTTTGTTTCACAAAGTTTCATCATAGGCAGCCCAAGCTGATTAAACTTGAAATAAATTAAGAGTACAATTCAATGTCATTAAAGAATTCTCAATAAATACAAATAAAGCCTTTATTATATGGGGGAGGGTAAAAATCAATTAATTGAGACTTCTTTAAAGTTTCATCATAGGCAGCCCAAGCTGATTAAACTTGAAATAAATTAAGAGTACAATTCATGGTCATTAAAGAATTCTCAATTAATACAAATAAAGCCTTTATTATATGGGGGAGGGTAAAAATTAATTAATTGAGACTTCTTTAAAGACCTAAAATTGTACTCCGACTTAAACATTTATTTCAAGTTTAACACTGAGAAATGATTGTGACAAATATTGACAGATAATCAGCTTGGGCTGCCTGTGGTTTCATCACTCATTGGCACCATTCATGACTTCTTTCTTGAATGCTTCTTCCAAAACAACTAGAGCTTGTGCAGCAGTTCTTTTTACGTCAACATTAGCATCCCCCTCTACGAGATCTTTCAGCCA